>JAVXUP010002012.1:0-167737 GCA_033070095.1 Escallonia herrerae
ACAAATTTTGCAGTGAAAAATTGCATTATCTTTGAAAAAACTTCATTCTGCTTTATACATGACCAAGAAATCTGTAATATTCATGATACTGAATAAGGTTCTACCTTCCTCAGCATATTGATTATAATTAGGCGTTGTAGACATCACTTTTATAAACATAATGGAATTATCTTATTCCTCCTTTTGTTGTGTTAATAAATTGGGTCAATGGACCCATTATCCGCCCACTAACAGATAATGTGTATTTGTTAGTCTGGATAATTACAGTTAATTAGAGGATATTTATCTCCTAAGTGTTTGAGGTAAATACATCTTTATCTCCTAAGAGTTGGAGGTAAAGTCAGTCTCTAATTGTATCTCTATATAAAGGCTAGAGATATCCCAATAAATAAAAGAAGTCATAGCAATAATCCCTCTCTCTATAGCACTCTCTCTAGAGCAATCACCAAGCTCTAGGATTTGGTTCGTGGACGAAGAACTCGACTCTAGTAGCCGTTTTCGTACCTGCGAAAAAGATCAAGCGTGTTGGAGGCTCGTAACAACAAGGATCCTACGTCGGAATTTTCGGAGACTTCGTACGGTATGTTTTCGAACCCATTACGTGTTACGTGGTAGCACGATAATGTTGTAATCGTTTCAACATTGGTATCAGAGCATGATTACTTGTTGATTCGCCTTTAACATGCTAGATTAAATTATGTGCATGTTACGATTTTTTCCGGATACATGAATGAGACCCATTATTAAAATTCGAAATTTTTTGAGCATGTTTTTCTGAAAAATAATTATATGGTTTTGTTCTCCTATGGTTGAGGATGAACTCCATAAAATTTCGTGATTTTTGGATGCATGATTTGTGAGAAATCACGATTTTATTTTTCAAGAAAACTGTGGTTTTTTCGAGTTTTGGGACTCAAATTCGGAGCATGATATTCTGTTTTTATCATGATCGGTTGGTACATAATTAATCTATGTTGTATAAGCTTTCCAACGATATATCGTACGCATTATTTGGCTTAAAAACGAGAGAGATATGGCATCCCGAAGTTGGCATCGCGACATGGCGGCGCTGAAAAAATTAGGGTTTTCCTACGAAGAAGATGAACAGTAAACCCACGCGCGCCACGCGCTCAAGCCGAGCCGTACACGCGCCACACGCGCAAAGTCGCGCCGAAACGAGCCGTCACGCTCATCCACGCGCCAGCGTGGCTGAGCCACGAGCGCGAAAACGCGCCCACGCGCTCTCACGCGCCAGCAAGGCTGCGTCCACGAGCCCACGCGCGCGTGCCTGCCACGCGCCTGCTCCAAGAATAGCTGCGCTGTCCCACGCGCACGGCGGCGCGTGGAGGCGCGTGCAGGATGGTTTTTGGCCGGTGATCGTCACCGCCGGCGAGTGGAGCCTTGTCATGCTTTCTGAAAATTTTCAGTGGTTCTGAATTACCTTTATACCCTCTGTGTGTGTTCTGTTTAATTTTTAAACGACTTTTTCTATGAAAAATTAACTTTAAAATTTTGTTTTATACACACAGAATTTTTTTTAATTTCAGAGGGCATATTAAGGATAAATTTACTGTTTGCCAATTTTTTAGGATTTATCTCTCAGTTTTTGGTCATTTGTGAGTATTTTTGTGGTACTTTTGTGGTTCCCAAAAATACGAATAATGCGTAAATATTATTTTTTGCACTTCGTGAGTAGCAATAAATATTTTTGGAGAGTTATATGACATAGATAAATTATGTCTAATTTGTTACATGCTTGCCTTGATTTGTGTTATGGTTTAAATATACTTTTGAGGTATATTTGTTGGGTTTTGGTAAATCCACACTTTTAAACCATTTATATTTTCAAGGCTCTTGTCGCCCGTTTTCCTTGGGAGGAGAATGTGGCCTATTCATCCATTTTATTACCCTGTAACTTCTTATTTGAGTATGCTAGTTTTAGGTTAAATGGATGGATATTAGATTGGCATTCTAAAGAAACTTATGTTTAATGTGTTTACTCTTGTTTTAAGAAAATTCTTTTGAGAATAATGTGCTGTGCGGCATCTCCATTTGTTTTATTGGAGTAGTTTGTAGTAGGATTCTCAAAGATGTTGTATTCTGCTATTTCCCTGTATATTTCGAGAAAGCCTTGTACGGGGATGTAATTTCGCACGCACATTATTCAAACCAGAATTTTCTTAGCATAAGTTATTAGAATGCCAATAGGGCTCAATGGAGTCCTTGCAAATTTAATTGCATGGTGCAATTTTATATTGTTCTAAATTATCATGTGGATGATTTATTATATTGTGGCTTATATGATGATGAAATTTATTGCGAAAAATTACTTGAAAAATATTTTTCCCAACTCACATACATGGGAGATGATTACGAGCTTAGCAGATTTTCGATTTCATGATGTGAGGAAGGATTATGTTTTTCATTTGAATTTTTTGAAATAAATAAAAGGATGTATAATTAATGTCTTTTCCTTGCGCAATCTAATGTAGTGAATATAATGGCCACCAAGAATGTCATAGCTGATCTCGTTAAGGGTGAGAAACTTAACGGAGATAATTATGACGTTTGGCACAAAAAGATGAAATTCATGCTGAACGAACAAGAGCTCGAGGAGCACTTGACCAAGGAGATGGTCGCGCCAACTGAGGCGCAACCCCTAAGAGACCACACTGCCTACCAGAAATGGAATCAGAAAGATCGTAGTGCGCGCTACACCTTGTTGAGCAGCTTGCAAAATGATCTAATTGGGCAGTATGATGAACTTCCAACTTGCAAAGCTTTATGGGATCAGCTCAAGTTTTCTTTTGGTGGAACCTCAACTACGCGGCTTCGTAGCCTTGTGATTAAGTTTGAGGAGTACACAAAAGACCCTAAACATACCATGAGTGAACATCTAAGGATGATGTCCAATATGATTGGTAAGCTAAGGGATGCTGGCCATGCGCTCACAGATGAGCAGCAAGTCAGAGCTGTCATAAGGTCCCTTCCTGCCTCGTGGGCCAATATGAAACAGATATTGACCCACAGTGAAAACATCAAGAACTTTTCTGATGTTTCACAGCATGTCATCCTTGAGGACGAGACTCGAGATACTGACAAGACCCTTGCTTATGTCGCCCAAGGGGGATCGCGCAATGCAAATGGCAAGCGCGAAAGACAAAGTAAGAAAGGTAAGAAAGGCGAGGCTAGCACTTCTGCGCCAAAGGAAGGAAAAATGAAGAAACGCAAGAGAGGAAAACGTGGTGGGAAAAAGGATCTGTCTAAAGTTAAATGCTTCAACTGTCAACAGAAAGGACACTTCGCTCGTGATTGCACTGAGCCGAAGAAGGTACTTTCAGAATCTCTCTCTCAGTTATATGTTTCCTCACATGTGATGGTTGCTCATTCCCAACCTGTGTGGTTTGTGGATACAGGTGCAACAAAACATGTAGCACGTGATCGAGAGGGGTTCGTAGATTATCACCGGATTCCAGCGGGTAGCAAACATATCTTCATGGGAAACAATAGTTCCGAAGAGGTGCTAGGGGTTGGTTCTTACCAGCTCAAGTTGCGCACTGGGCGCACATTGATTCTAGAGGATGTGCGATATGCACCCACAGTTCGGCTTAATCTACTTTCAGTTACTGCTTTATTAGACAGTGGTTTTTCCTTTATTTTTAGGGGTAATAAGTTGGACATTTTTTTGGATGATGTTTTGTTCGGACATGGTTTTCGCATGGATAGTCTTTTTCAATTGGATTTAATTGATTCTCAGTCTTCTTATTCTTATGTGGTGAATGATAATATTGTGAATGATTCTACCACCTGGCATGCAAGACTGGGCCACATAGGCCAAGATAGAATGACTCGTTTGGCTAGAGAAGGCCTTTTAGGCCCACTCGCAAAAGTCAATCTACAAACTTGTGAGGCTTGTTTGGCCGGTAAAGCATGCAGGAAGCCTTTTGGAAAGGCTGTGAGAGCAACTCAACCACTTGAGCTAGTTCACTCTGATATATGCGGACCTATGAGTGTAAAGGCACGCCATGGCGCCTCTTATTTCCTTACACTGATAGACGATTATACGCGATATGGTTATGTGTATCTGATATCTCACCGCTACGAAGCTTTGGACTGTTTCAAACGCTTTGTAGCTGAGGTTGAGAATCAGAAAGAGAAGAATTTAAAAACTCTTCGCACTGACCGAGGACGCGAATATTTGTCAGATCACTTCAAGAAGTTTTGTGAGGAAAAGGGGATACGCAGGCAACTTACTATTCCTAATACTCCACAACAAAATGGTGTTGCGGAAAGAAGGAATAGAACATTGTTAGACATGGTTAGGTCTATGATGGCGCAAGCAAACCTTCCTATATCTTTTTTGGGGGATGCCCTTTTGACTGCAGCCTATATACTTAATCGTGTGCCTTCACAGTCAGTCAAATCCACCCCTTATGAGCTTTGGAATGACCAAAAGCCAAATTTGGATAACTTGCGCCCATGGGGCTCAGCAGGTTATGTTCACAGTACTTCTCATAAGTATGGGAAACTAGGGCCTAGAGCAAAGAAGAGTATCTTTCTAAGGTATTCTGAAAACTCTAAAGGTTATGTAATGTATGGTGAACATCCAAATGGTGGAAGGACTGAAATAGAGTCTCGTGATGTCGATTTCATAGAGAGTGATTTTCCTAGCATTGGAGATGCGAGTAAGAATCTTGACCTCTATGAGTTAGAGGAGGTTGAACCCACTTTACCATCTTCAAGCGAAGGTGGGGAATTAGTTCCTCATCCGGTTGTCGCTGAAGATAGTGTAAGTGACCTTCAACCTAGTGGGAGTATCCCAGACAGTGGGAGCACACCACAAGGACCATCAGGTCAACAAGATTCTCAACTGCGCAGAGGTGCACGAGGAAGAGTTCCACGTCGTCGTTTTGAGATTGACGGTGAAATTCTTATGTGCACTCCAAATGATGAAGACGAGCCTACTTCTGTGGAAGAAGCCTTATCTTCATCTGCTAGAAATGAGTGGATGGCTGCAATGAAGGATGAGTTAAGCTCAATGGAAAAGAATCGAGTCTGGGAGTTGATTGACCTTCCGCCAGGGCGCAAGACTATTGGAAACAAGTGGGTTTTTAAAGTCAAACGCAAGGTAGATGGGTTAATCGACAAGTATAAGGCACGTCTTGTGGCGAAAGGCTATACCCAACTGCGGGGTGTGGACTATGAAGATACTTTCTCCCCAGTGGTGAGATTTGCTTCAATTCGTCTGATCCTAGCTATTGTCGCCCAGCAGGATTTAGAACTTTTTCATATGGATGTTAAGACTGCGTTTCTCAATGGAGAACTAGACGAAGAGATTTATATGGCTCAACCCGAGGGTTTTGAAGTCAAAGGACATGAGCGCAAAGTTTGCCGTCTCAAACGTTCTATATATGGTCTCAAACAATCGTCTAGGCAGTGGTACTTTAGGTTTCATCATGCCATTACCTCTATAGGTTTTGAAATGATTGAACAAGACCATTGCGTTTACGTAAAACGATCCAAGAAAAATATTCTAATCCTTTCTTTGTATGTGGATGACATTCTTTTAGCTGGAAATGACATGAGTTCCATTGTCGCCACTAAGCAGTGGTTGTCCTCAACTTTTGAGATGAAGGACATGGGAGAAGCTAATTATGTGCTCGGGGTTAAAATCATACGTGATCGTCCAAAGAGACTTCTCGGTTTGTCTCAAGAGACATACATCAAGAAAGTCATTGAACGATTTCGTATGCATAACTCAAAACCCATAGACACTCCAATGGACAAGGCGTGTACTTTGACCACAGACCAATGCCCAAAGAATGATGAGGAAAAGAATCGGATGTCCAAAGTGCCTTACGCGGCTGCAGTAGGAAGTCTGATGTACGCTATGCTGTGTACGCGTCCAGACATCTGCTATGCCGTTGGAATGGTGAGTCGTTATCAGAGTAATCCTGGACCCGCTCATTGGAATGCGGTGAAGAGGATCCTTCGATACTTGCGTGGAACCGCTGATCTCGTCCTGTGTTATCATGGTGGAGACTTGAGACTGAGAGGATACAGCGATGCTGATTGGGGTGGTGATAGAGATGAGCGCAGATCCACTTCAGGTTATGCATTCATACTAGGAGGTGGAGCTATCTCTTGGTGCAGCAAGAAACAGACTTGCATCGCCCTATCCACGATGGAGTCGGAGTATGTTGCTTGTTCAGCAGCAGTCCAGGAAGCTGTTTGGTTGAGGTCATTCTTACAGGCTTTAGGGGTTACAGCTCATGCAGATGAGGCTGTCACTGTTCACTGTGACAATACAGCTGCCCTAGATTTTGTAAAGGACCCCAAATATCATGGGAAGGCCAAACACATAGGCCTTCGTTATCACTTCATTAGAACTTTAGTTGCGCAAGGAGAGGTGTCCATGAAACATATACCTACTGGCAGAATGGTGGCTGATCCTTTGACCAAGCCCATTGCTAGAGATGTTTTCCTTTCTCACATTAGGAGTATGGGACTACGTAGGTTTTGATATGTTTATGGCATCTTATGTACTTGACATTTATTATATTAAATTTTCATTCCTTGATTTGAGTTTATTTTGGAATGAATGGATAATCTTTGTGATTACATATACATCCTTGTTGAGAGTGTCACCAGGCTCGAATTGACCCACTCACACGGGTAATTCACCTTGGCGCTAAGATAGCGAGCAAGATGAGACATAATTGTCTTAAGCGCCAAGTGGGCGAATAAGATGATACAGCTTATAAAGCAAACATGTCGCCTTAGTTGGAGCTAAGATGAGACCTAATAAATGTAGGTCGATCATAGAGTATCTCCACAACTCTATGTAGCCTGTTTACAGCCGAATGTGAGATTTCAGGCAGGCACTATGAGAGTGACTGGGCTGAAAAACTCAGGTTAGGCGCTTGTACAGCGACTAGACTTAGATTCGTATGGCGTATTTATTATACATTTATGTGACACGCCCTTGAGGGTTACGCCATAGCATGCAAATCATACTGCATGTGCTAAATGCAGACCGACAGTGGGAGTGACGAATGAATCCCTGCTTCGTCACTGTGTGAGCCACTTGGATCAAAATTTTTGATCATATATGGTACCCTTTTCACCTTAGACTATGTCATGAAGAGGATACTCAATGTCGCTACTTTAGCATGTACCCTTGGATCATGGATGATGCGGTCTCGCGGGGCATGTCTAGGAAAGCGGTTGGGTCTAATTGGAATGACATGAGGGCTTTGGGAAGAAAGTTCAATATTACATCATGTTGTGTGATTCATAGCCCGGGCGACTTTGTCGATTTTCGTTTCGATATGAGTCATGAATACATAACATATGAGAGGTTTAACACTGCTCATTATGAGGGATTTGAGAGTGTTTAATCTGGTGTAGTTGAACTATCTGGGGTACATACGAGATTTTTTGGAGTGATGTATTGTGTTAGTTTGGTGATAACTTAATACAATACTCCTCAACTGGACATCCTTTCTCGTAGGTCGCACGTTCCATTTCCTGTATGAGGAGATGAGTGGACGAGAGATAAAGAGGGACTACGATTTATTTGCCCTGTGTGTGGGCGAGTGGGAGCTGTTAATAAATTGGGTCAATGGACCCATTATCCGCCCACTAACAGATAATGTGTATTTGTTAGTCTGGATAATTACAGTTAATTAGAGGATATTTATCTCCTAAGTGTTTGAGGTAAATACATCTTTATCTCCTAAGAGTTGGAGGTAAAGTCAGTCTCTAATTGTATCTCTATATAAAGGCTAGAGATATCCCAATAAATAAAAGAAGTCATAGCAATAATCCCTCTCTCTATAGCACTCTCTCTAGAGCAATCACCAAGCTCTAGGATTTGGTTCGTGGACGAAGAACTCGACTCTAGTAGCCGTTTTCGTACCTGCGAAAAAGATCAAGCGTGTTGGAGGCTCGTAACAACAAGGATCCTACGTCGGAATTTTTCGGAGACTTCGTACGGTATGTTTTCGAACCCATTACGTGTTACGTGGTAGCACGATGAATGTTGTAATCGTTTCAACATGTTGGTTGGCCGCTGTCGAAGCCATTGTTGACACAGAGTAGTTCAGCTTCTATTGTGTTAAGTAATAATAAATGTGAGGATCAGGTAAACAAGAGCCTAAATGATTGTTAGACCTGAACTGGCGAAGAAGTGCAACTGATATGAGGGCACAATGTCTAGACATCGGTTGAAACCCCTAACAAATTCAATTTCTATATTGGGGTAAATGCACTTTGGCTCCCTGTACTTAGATTGTTGTGTGGTTTGGCCCTTCTTGTTAAAAAAGTTGAATTAAACGTATCTCTGATACCGGAAGTTTTGCACAATAGACGGGGCTATAAGAGAACCCGTTGAAGTGTCATAACTATCCTTTTTGTTGTACAGAATTTTCAAACCAAAACACTTTTTTCATTCTACCCCTCTCTTGCCCACCCATTGCCACACATACAAACAACCCACTGCCCCCACCCAACCGCAACGACACCCCAATCCCCCTGTCTGCACACACACACGGACACACAACACCCATCACACGCGGTGGTGCACCAACCCGCCACTAGCCCCCATCTACCTATTGCCACACCGACCCCTATCCCCCATCACCCACCCTGTCTGCACATACACTGAAGCACACACCCACATATGGTGGTGCACCCACACCTACCCACCATCCCTCCATCACCCACAATCACACACAACATGCAATGCCTGCGCACCCCTCATCTCCCTTCACCCTGCACTAAAAAAAAAAGACATCACCTTGCACTCTCACAAATACACCCAGCCAGCTGCACACGATTGTGTGCCCCCCTCCCCCCATTCCTGCCCATCACCCACCACCATAACGAATGCGATTAATTTGGCGACCTTTTTTGTGCTTCTTTTCCTTTTTGACCGACCCATTAAAGATTTCAGCTTCTTTGACCGATTCGGGTCGATTATGTTGTGTGTGGTCAACTGCTTTCGTACCCTTACCTTCGTAATTGTTAGGGTTGCAAGGATAAAGGCTGGCCTGGAGGAGAAAGCTGATGGCCGTGGTGGTTGTGTGTGGTGTCTGCAGTGTGATTGTGTGTGCGCGCCCGTGTATGGGTTCGAGAGTAGGTGCATTTGCGTGGGTGTTGGTGTGTGTTTGTATGTGCATGGGTGTGGGTGTGTGGTGGTGGGTGATGGGGATGGGGGAGGGGAAGCCCTGAGTGTGTCGTGCAGGGTGTGCTGTTTGTGAATGGCGGGGGGGTGGGGGGAATGGGGTGGGAGAGGGGGAACCGTGGTGGGTGCGTGTGTGTTTTGTGGCAAAAGGGTATTCTGGTATTTAAAAAGCGCCAAACATTTCCCACCAAAAAGGAATCTATCCATTGTGGTCAAGTTTTCGGGAATAGAGGTAGGTTAAAATAATTTTTTACACAATAATGGGCCAAACCGCATAACGGTCTAAGTGTATAGGGCCAAAGTACATTTTCTCCTTCTCTATTTCCTTTAACATGTTGCAGCACATTTTTTTACTATGCTCTTTCATTGTCATAATAAATAAATGGGATAACTACAGCAGTGTTTATGAGGCTAGGGTATAATTACAGGCGTGTCTACTAATTTGGACAAATTACACCTGTGTCCGTTGACTAAATGGAATACAAAAATATATAACGGTTTTAAGAAATTGACTTCATTGCCCTTGAGTTCGAAGGTTATTTACTTTTAAATGTAAATTTCTCTTTTATTTTATTTTTTTTCCTCATCTCTCTTGTCAAACCATTGCTTACCCCATATATTTCTTTTTTTTCATCTCTCTTCCCAAACCACTGCTTAACTCCACCATACCCACACACTACTGCCAACCACTATGCCCCACGGCCGTGACCTAACCACTGGGCACCACAGTCGTGACCCAAGCATCGAGCACCACCAGTGTGACCCAACCATCCCGCACCACGCCGTGATCCACCCTCTGCACCATTGCCACGAACAATCCACCACCAACAACCCAAATCCACCACCGCCTCTACCAATGACCCAAATCTGCCACAACTACCATAATTTGACCACCCTAATCTTAAATAGACAACTTCCAAAAACTAAACCCACCATCACCGACCATCCTTGACCCACCATTGCTGACAGTCGTCAAACTACCACAACCAACTCCATCAACCACCGATCTACCATCGTGCTTCAGTCAACCTATCAATTAAAACAAGATTTAAGTTAAATTTACAACCAAAAAAAAGTAAAACTGAAAGCTTTAATGGTGGTTGAAAGCGTGGATTTGGTGGTGGTTGGTTGGTTGCATTGGATGATGGTTGGCCATAGATCTTTGTGGTGGTTGGTCAACTGTGGTGTTGGTTGATCGACTGTGGTGTTGGTTGATCGGTCGTGGGTGATGTACGAAGGGGTGAAATAGCTTAGATGGGGACTCGTCAGGAGTGGTGGTGGTGCCAACTCCATCGCGGTTGTGGTTGGATGAGAATTAATGATGGCTGTTGTGAAGAAGAAGAGATTTTGCATTTAGGGAAAGTGAAAATTTAAGAATTAAAAAATAGAAAAAGTAAAAAAAAAAAGGGCTAATTACACCTATGTCCCTGAGGTTAGGGGGTAATTACAGTCAAGGACACAAAGTTTCAAAATGTAACATTCCGTGACCAAACACTTTTAAAATGTATCAGACGTGTCCATCCGTTAGGGTTCCGTCCAAAAAATGTACTTTTTTAACGATGTCAGCAATACGTATTTTTAAAATGACAATACTACCCCTTTATATACAGAATAGTTTAAAATTTTTAAATTAAGAAACATTAGGGTTTCAAAACCTTATTTTTCAATTTAGGGTTTCAAAACCCTAATTTACAAATTAGGTTTCAATTTGTCATTTCTCAATTTGGGTTTCAATCTGCTAATTAGGGTTTCAATCTGCCATTTCTCAAAGGTCTCATTCCAATTAGGGTTTTAAACCCCTAATTTGCAAATTAGGGCTTCAAAACCCTAACTTGCAAATTAGGGTGTTAGGGTTTAATCTGCAATTGTAAATTGGGGGGGGGGGGCGATGGAGCTGCTGGCATGGAATGAGGGAGTGGGTTGCTGTGGGGGAGAAGAGAAGAGAAGAGATGAGGGGGAAGAGTGCCGTCTCCGGCGATAGGTTTTGACGCCGGCAGGAGATTACACGCGGTGGCTTGCGGTGGGCGGTGATGAGGAAGGGGGAGGCAGGAGGGGTGGGCGGTGACGGGTTGACAAGGAAGGGGGAGGCAGGCGGGGTACGACGCCGGGGAAGGGGAGGAAGATTGCGTGGGTGATGATGGGGCGACGAGGAAGGGGGAGGCAGGCGGGGTACGACGCTGGGGAAGGGGAAGGGGTGCGGTACCGGGGTGGGTGACGGCGAAGGGGGATGCAGATAGTGTGCGACGCCGGGGAAGGGGAAGAGGTGCGGCGCCTGGGTGGGTGACGGCGAAGGGGGACGGTGCCTGGGTGGGTGACGGCGAAGGGGGTGCAGATAGGGTGCGATGCCGGGGAAGGGGTGCGGCGCCGGGGTGGGTGACGGCGAAGGGGGATGCAGATGGGGTGCGGCGCCGGGGAAGGGGAAGGGGTGCGGCGCCTGGGTGGGTGACGGCGAAGGGGGATGCAGATGGGGTGCGACGCCGGGGAAAGGGAAGGGGTGCGGCGCCTGGGTGGGTGACGGCAATGGGGGACGGCGCCGGGGCGGGTGACGGCGAAGGGGGTGCAGATGGGGTGCGATGCTGGGGAAGGGGAAGGGGTGCGGCGCCGGGGTGGGTGACGACGAAGAGGGATACAGATAGGTCAGGGGTGGGGGGTGAGGGATTAAGTCTTTCATTTTCTTTTTTTTAATGAAGTAATGGCATTAGAAAAAAATAAGGTTCCAACTGAGGGGTAATACAGTCTTTTCATCAAAACCGTTAGGATTTTTAGGGTTCCGTTTGGTCAACGGACATAAGTGTAATTTGTCCAAACTATTGTCCTTACCTGTAATTACCCCCAAACCTGAGGGATATAGGTGTAATTAGCCCAAAAAAAAAGGATCTAAAATAATAAAAAGTGAAAAAATAAGGGTTTCCAAAATACCTTAATTTAAAACTAGGGTTAAGACCTTAATTTAGAAAGAGAAAGAATTAAGTTTGAAATTTTAATTTTTTAAATCAGGGTTTTTAATCTTTATACAATGTATATGTATATTAGAATAAGGATCGACCTTTTCTAAAGTTAAGGATGGAAAAAAATGTAGTGAATTACAGCTAGGTGAACTAGGTGGGCTTGGTGAGATAGGTTCATTTTGGATAGATTCACTTTATATAATCCTATTTTAGATGTACTTCGTCGAAAGCCAAAAACAATTTTCTTAAAATATATAGCCACAAAGCTCTGATTTTGCGGAGGTTTGCGAGATTGCCGGCGGGCTGACTAGGAGAGGCAGACGACTGGGCATACAGTTCTGTAAATTCAAGGACGAGGGGTAAACCCCAGACCGAGGAGCAATTGCAAAATATATAGCAAGAACTGGATCTCTTTTCACAGTAAAAGCCTAAACCGAGAAAGATAGTAAGGGTAGGATGAAAGAAAACAAGGGAAATTTAGGTATAAGGGTAATATTGACATTTAAAAAATACGTATGAGTGACATCAGCCAAAAAGTACAATTTTTTAACGGATCTGGGACGGATGGACACGGCGGATACATTTTTAGAATTTTTGGTCACGGTATGTTACATTTTGAAATTTAATGTCATTGACTGTAATTTCACCCTAACCTCATGGACAGTGTTGTAATTATCTCATATGTTAACTGTGTAAACAAGTAATTTTCTTTATTAAGTACTATTTACTAATGACGGCATTTTTCTCTTCAAACTTCTTATTTGTTGAAATTAAATAACATCGGAGCTATGCATATTATGTACTATACATCCTATGCATTAACCAATATTTGACGGTCAGAATATGGTACCTTAACCGTCAGAATATGATGCTATTTCACTCATACCAAAAGCTAGAAAGTAATTGTTTTTTTCCTCCTTTCGCATTTGAAGTGCTTCGGAAAAGAAAATATATATTATCAAAGTAGTTAAGACTTGTGCAAGTCTCTCGAAGTAGCTTGAGACTACGAACTGAAACATATCAATTGATTTAACCTACTGTTCAAAGATCTAGCATACGAATAGATCCATCAGCAAAGTTGTTCCCGATTTAATCTTATTGTAAATCAGTATAATCTATGGGTGTTACACTCTGACAATACTTGTTACAATCATTTTAATTTTACTAGTTGAGTGTACGCGTGATGCACGTGAACATCAACATTTAAAGGGTTCATAGTTAGAAAAATCAGTATATATCACAACAAAAATCAAGTAAAGAATTAAGAGAAAATACATATGCAATTCAACATATTGGTTGCTAAGTAACTGTCATTTGAGAATATGAGTGCAAGTCAAAATATTTTGCTCATAGAAGGCATTCATAAACATGGAGCAAGCATGTCAATCACCTTTTTCAACCACGTATAAATCATGTAAGAGCGAAAAATGACTTAATATTAAATCTAGCAAGCCACGAAACAACAATCTGCTGAGATCAGGGGTTATAGTCTCTCTAAATACCTAATGGCCAAACTATTTCAATAACTCCTCCCATGTTCTACTGATTAATTGGAAGATATTGCACCTATATTAGAGACAGAGATATACATTCCTGCATTATCAATGTAGCCAGAGTGTTGGAAGTCTAATTAATACCGAAAGTGTTTCATCTATCAAAGATTGTGATAGTTGTATTTCTCAAAAGCTAACTTAGGCTAAATGGATATAATTTTGCCCATTTTTAGTTAATGTGAATGCTTATATACTATTTAATCTCGTTAACTTTTCTACTTAGGTTGTAACATGCCAAAATGTTCTTCACTATATTTTCTTTAAGAACTCTGGTTTACTTTTTTGCGTGTCTCGTGAGTGTACTTAAATGAGTACATTACTAACATGGACTGACTGTAACCCATATCATTCATATAACTATGGTTCTTCACAGTTGGGATTGTTTTATCTCGATAATTTTCAAGCAGCTTCTGATTTGAACATTGGCCATTATCCTCATCATATTAAAAGATGATGGTGTAAAAAAAAAAAAAATTCAAGTGGACGAGTGATGGGACATTGGAGTAAGCATAGAATCAAAAGATAATATGGAGGATAATAACTGTATCGGATTTGTGAAACAATAATGTGCTTTGCTTTTAGAAAACTGCTAGAAATCATAATGATGTCATACAAATTTTGAAAAAACATGTTCAGTTTTATAAACAAGAAGATGTGTCTGGCTAGGACCTCAAGCACGCTGTAGTTCTTATTTCATTATAAATGAGTCATTGCATGTAGCTTTAACGTTTTTAAATGAAAGGTTATTGTTTGGTAATTATCTCAATAGAAAATGATTGAAATCATAATTTTCTAGGCTTTTTTCGGCCATAGCTATTTTTGCGTGGCTACAAATAGGCTTTTTCGGTTTTTGTGATTAACAAAGAATTTTCTCTTATCCAATCCATTTTTTCCTCTTTGATTAAGCTTCTAAGGCATAATATATAGAAGCGAGAAAGTGACTTCATCATATCAAGAATAGAAGATTCAAACCGTACACGTAGTCAAATAACGTTTACACATTCATAATTTTAGAAGAATATCTAAATAAATTTATTTGGGAGGCTTAGGTGTCTTGCTCCGTGTTCGATAGCTCTCCATATCTAGTAAATTGGATGTTTTAAAAGTTATTAACGACTTAGATACAATCTCTGACAATCATACTGCCTATTAGTTATTTAAAATTGAATAAAATACCCCATCCTGAAACGTAAAGGCTTGACTCCCATCATTTTATCTATCGAACAATTTTTTCCATATAAAAAAAGTAGAATCTTGGTGCTGATAATATTGTAATATATATGGTAAAAGCTGACACCTAAATAGACCATATAATTATCATGCCTCGTCCTAAAAAAGTCAAAGTTTGTAAATCTTAGAAGAGGTTAGGGAGCTTACCTTTATAGAGTTGGAAGCTAGATAAACTCTTAAATCAATACTCGTTTCTAACTTACTTAAAAATATATTAGCCTTCGTTATATTAAGAAACTAAGCTTAAGAACATAAAATTAAGTTACCTCTGAACAAACTTTAGAAAACAAGCGCAAAGATGATTCGCAAAGATTAATCATCTTGCTACTTGACATAGTGGAGACGGATAAATCACAACAATTAAATTACGGGGGATTTATGAAGTGTAGAATTATTTACATGAAAGGGAACGTGAAAGCAGTTTGAGATAAGTTAGCAATTACTGAGGTGGTAACATTTGAGAGGCATAGAAGTAATACGTGAAAGTGTATAAGGGCATTTGTGTCTAAAAATAAATTACACATATCCACTATACACACACGTGCACACTTTCACACATGCATGCACAAGGTAGCGTGCGTGCACATACACACTAAAAAAAAAATTAGGTCTTGCATCAAAACGCAAGCTAGCATAAAAGTTTAAGCATGTTAAATTTTTTGCCCTATTTTTCCATTGAATCGTATTACCAAAATTTTCATTTCTAATATAAAAGATAGAACCAATTATCCGTTAAGAGAAAATGAGAGTGTAATTCATCTGTAGTAAGCAAAAATCATTATCACCTAATGGTCATTTAAAAAAAAAGAAATTGTTGAAATTAGTATATAAGATGCCATGGTCATGTATTTCACATCCTATTCTATACCAAACATGAAGTTATACATGACATTAAAATAAAATTCATATATTAAATAAAAGTGTCATGAGAAGTGAAAGATACTTCCATCTAGTAATTATAACTTTTATTAAAGTGAAAAAGGTGGACTTGTTAAAAACATTTAGATTTTAAACATGTTAACTGTACTTGAAAATGTGGAGTGATTCAAAAATATATAAATGATATTCTTGTCTACAAAATGATTTACACTCATTCACACTTTTATTTTATACTAGTCGAGTTCAAGTGCATCAATATTTAAAAGGTTCATAGTTAGAAAAATTAATATACATCACAACAAAAATCAAGTAAACAATTAAGAGAAAGTACATACGCAATTTAATATATTAATTTCTAAACAACTGGCATATGAAAATATGGGTGCAAGTCAAAATATTTGGCTCATAGAAGCATTCATAAACATGGAACAAGCATGCCAATCACCTTTTTCAACCACATATATAACATGTTTGACTAGAAAATAACTTAATGTCAAAATTTATCAAGCCACGAAACAACAACTTGCTGAGATCAAGGGTTACAGTCTCTCTAGATAAACCTAGTAGCCAAACTATTTCAATAATCCCTGCCATGTTCTATCGGTCAATCAAAAAATATTACACTTATATTAGAAATAGAGATAAAGACATACATTCATGTTGTATCAATGTAGCTATAGTGTTGAACGTCTAGTTAATACCGAAAGTGTTTCATCTATTGAAGATTGTGATAGTTGTATTTCTCGAACGTTAACTAGGCTAAATGATATGTACTTTTGGCCCTCGTGATGTCCATTTTTAGTTAATGTGAATGTTTATATTTAGTCTCATTAAATTTTCTACTTAGGTTGTAACCTGCCAATATTTTCTCCATGAACTTTGGTTTATTTTTCCGTGTGTCTTGTGAATGTACTTAAATAAGTACTTTACTTTAAGTACTTTACTAACATGGACTGACTGCAACCCGTATCATTTATACAAGTATGGTTATTCATATTTGAGAGTGTTTTATCTCGATAATTTTTAAGCAGCCTCTCATTTGAATATTGGCTGCTATCTTCATTAAATTAGAAGAAGATGGTATTAAAAAAATCAAGTGGATTATAACTTTGTAGGTTATTTCGGCCATTGCTATTTTTGCGTGAATAGGCTTATTCGGTTTTTGTGATTCATAAAGAATTTTTTCTTATCTAATCTATTTTTTAGCTCTTAGCAATGATTTTCCTTCACTTTTCTCTTTGATTAAGCCTTTAAGGCATAACTTATAAAAGCGAGAAAGTGACTTCTCACTTCATCATAGACAAGAATTGAAGATCGAAACCGTAGATGTAGTCAAATAATGTTTAAATATTCAAAATTTTGTAATAATCTTTATCAATTTATTTTGGAGGGTTGGGTGTGTCGCTCCATATTCGATAGCTCTCATATCTAATACATGTGATGTTTTCAAATTTATTAACTACTTAGACACAATGTTTGTCAATCATGCTGCCTATTAGTCATTTAACATCGAATAAATGCTCCATCCTAAAAAGTAGAACAATTTTTTTAGGCAAAAAAAAAAAATAGAATTTTGGTGTTGATAATAATGTGATATGTATGGTAAAAGTTGACACCTAAAATAGACCTTATAATTATCATGCATCGTCCTAAAAAAGTCAAAGTTTGTTAATATTAGAAGAGCGCATGGAGCTTACCCCTATAGAATTGGAAGCTAAATAAAATCTTAAATCAACACTCCTTTCGAACTTACATACTCAAAAAGGATATTAGCCTTCGTTATATTAAGCAACTCAACTTAACAATATGGAATTAAGTTATCTCTAAGCAAACTTTGGATATAGAATCATCTTGCCATTTGAAATAATGGAGACGAAGAAGTTACAATAATTAAATTATGGGAGACGTATGAAGGTGTAGAGTCATTTACATGAAAAGGGAATGTGACAATGGTTTGAGATAAGCTAGTAATTATCGGGATGGTAACATTTGAAAGACATTGATATAATATATAAAAGTGTATTAAGACATTTGTGTCTAAAAATAAGTTACACATATCCACGATACACACATGTGCACACCATGCATACACACACAACATTAGGTCTTACATCAAAACGCAAGAGAACAGAAAAGTTTAAGCGTGTCAAATTTTTTACCTTTTTTTTTTCTATTGAAGAGTATTACCAGATTTTCATTACCAACATAAAAGACAGAACCAATTATTTGTT
The DNA here is from genome assembly GCA_033070095.1 of Escallonia herrerae. Lineage (NCBI taxonomy): Eukaryota > Viridiplantae > Streptophyta > Magnoliopsida > Escalloniales > Escalloniaceae > Escallonia > Escallonia herrerae. Next base: position 18,029 of record JAVXUP010002012.1, read on the forward strand.
AAGAGAAAATAAGAGTGAAATTCATCTATAGTAAACATAAACTGTTATGAACTAATGGTCATTTAAAAAAAAAGAAATTGTTGAAATTAGTATATAAAATACTATGATCATGTGTTTCATATCCTATTCTATACCAAGCATCAAGTTATAAATGACATTAAAATAAATTTATACCAAGTATCAAGTTAAAAAGGACATTAAAATAAATCTATGTATTATATCTATTAATTGTAACTTTTATTAAAGTGAAAAATGGACTTGTTAAAAGAATCTAGTTCAAAAAATGATTTATATTCTTTCACACATTTATAAGTAGTATATATATAATATAGGGCTTATTACACCTATATCCCTGAGGTTTGGGGGTAATTACAGTCAAGGACACAAAGTTTCAAAATGTAACATTCCGTGACCAAACGTGTTTCAAATGTATCAGCCGTGTCCATCCGTTAGGTTCCGTCCAAAAAGTGTATTTTTTTGCTGATGTCATCAATACATATTTTTAAAATGATGATACTACCCCTTTTTAAATTAAGAATTCAAGCCTTAATTAAGATTAGGATTTTAAAATCCAAAATTAGGGTTTTGTTGAAACCCTAATTTGCAAATTAGGGTTTTCCCGAAACCCTAATTTCCAAATTAGGTCCAATCCCTCACCCCTGGCAGCCCCTTCCCTCCCCGCCGGCAGTCCCCTTCCCTCCCCGCCGGCATTCCCCTTCCCTCACCCCGACAGGCTCTTCCCTCCCCGCCGACAGCCCCTTCCCTCACCCTGGCAGCCTCTTCCCTCCCCGCCGACAGCCCTTTCCCTCACCCCGGCAGCCTCTTCCCTCCCCGCCGGCAGTCCCCTTCCCCGCCGACAGCCCCTTCCCTTCCCTCACCCCGGCAACCTCTTCCCTCCCCGCCGGCAGTCCCCTTCCCCGCTGACAGCCCCTTCCCTCACCCCGACAGCCCCTTCTCCTCCGGCAGTCCCTTCTGTTATTCGCCGAACAAAGCAGATCCACCACCGGCGACATCGCCGTCGCTCTTCCCCTCCATCTCTTCTCTTCTCCCCCGCAGTAGGGGTGTGGCGATTGGGGGCTGTCCTTGACCCCGTTCCGTTCATGCAGAAGTGACAGAAATGGGGCGGGGGGCGGGGGGCGGGGGGATGGGGGCGCGGGGGGGGTATGGGTGCTGGGTGTGGGGAGAAGAAGAATAATCAGTAAATTAAGTGGGTAATTTATTTTAAAGTCAGGGGTAATAAAGTCATTTTGTTAAAACCGTTAGAATTTTTAGGGTTCCGTTTGTCAACGGACATAAGTGTTATATTTTGAAACTTTGTATCCTCGAGTGTAATTACCCCCAAACTTCAGGGACATAGGTGTAATTAGCCCATAATATATCATATAATAATAAGTAGAATAAATATAAATTATTGTAAGCATCTTAAATTTTATTAGACAAAATTTAATTCGTTTGTTGTACCGTGTCAGCGGCCATAACCCGACGGAACACTCACCAGAAATGAGCAGCCTCTCCTCCTTCCACACGCGCCGCCAAATCCTCTCTCTAACCCTCCACCTCCTCCGCCGCATCACCACCACCACCACCACGAACCCCAACCCTAGTCCTACTTCCCGACCACTGCGCCGCCTCTCCTCCAACCAAACCCCCCGCCAAAATTGCCTAAATAACCGGCTCCTCCCACCACTACCCAACCCCCACCTGCCACCCACCGCCCAAAAACCCTAACTCTGTCCCTAGTTTCAGCCAAACCGACTACGACACCATCTCTGGCCTCCTCACAGACTCTAGCCTCCCACCCGGCCCAGCCCTTGAAGCCGCCTTGGATCGGGCTGGAATCGAACTTTGTCCCTCTCTGTTAGAAGAGATTTTCGCCCGTTTTGATTCTTCGCCTAAGGTTTTGTTTACTCTGTTCTTATGGGCTGAGAAGCAGCCTGTTTTATCAATTTTCTGTGGTTATGTTTAATTCCATGATTAATGCACTTGGTAAAACGAGAGAATTCGATCTGGCCTGGTTGTTAATCCTCGAGCGGATTAATTCTGATCAGGGGCCTAATGAGTTTACTTTTGCTATTCTTATCAGACGCTATGCACGCGCAGGTATTCACCTATCCCACGTTGTCTTTGGAAATTATGCTTACAGGTGGAAATTGTTATTATAGTTAGTTCTCTAGTTGCTTATTTCTTTGAACATATGACTGGATTTAGGGTGCGTTTGAAGTAGGATACAATTTGAATTTAATTTCAAGTTTGGGAAGTCTAGTAAATATTACTCCCTCCGTCCCTAAAAGGGTGATCCATTTGACTTTGATTTTTTTGATAGTCGTCAATTAAAGGTTATATATTGTGTGTCTTTCCCATTTTATCCTTTAGAGAGAGGGGAAGAGAGTGGGCCATGCGAGAAAAAATTGGTTGGTAGAGTGTTAAATGTGGAGAGAGAAATAGAATAAAAAAGTGTAAAGTGGTGGGCTAGGAGAGAGAATGAGTTGGTAGAGAATTAAATGTTGTGAGAGAAATAGAATAAAAAAAATAAAAAGGGTAAATATGTAAAAATACCTACAGAATGTTTCCTAATTTGGAAGTGATCAATTTTTGTGGGACGACTCAAAAAGGAAATATGATCAGTTTTTTAGCGATGGAGGGAGTATATGTTTTCCTAGCGCAGCATGTGTTCTATTCTTTAGCACAGGCATTTTCCACATGCACGCTTGGGCAGCAGTCCTTATTCATCTTTCTTTTTTGCTGTACTATTTAACGCCTAAGAATTTGGTTATAAAGGCATGGATATCATTCTTGGATTCAAAACAGAGGATGCGGAAGAGAAAAGTACCCCCGTTAAGAAATAAGAAGCATCTTTTAGCTGATAGTAGCATCTACTAAATTCAAAGCAAAAAGAGATACAACATGAGGTGCTTTCTTTCGGCATCTTTTAACATTTTTGAACTATCAAGCTTTGAGCCTTGATACTAAGTAAACATCATCTATGTTTCGTGGGAGATACTCGAGCACCTGCTTATAAACTTGGAAGAAACTTGGATAGGTTCCCTTTGACTATGACATACCTCGTATTATGAGTGTAGCAAAATTCTAGAATTAGCTAGTGTTCCACGCATGAGGCTAGTAACTCATCTTTTGTCTTATCACAGCTTCAATTGCAGTCCCATCTTCTGAGTATGCACCCACCACATCTTCATGTTGTATAGCTTTGGTATATTAACGTTCTATAGAGTTGGGTGGTGGGGGCGTCCACTTGTCCTACAGGGTGATTTGTAAGAACAGAGCATGTATCTGCACTACCCCCAATCCCCACACACACGCACTCGCATGCTAGAAAAACGGAATAGGAAGAATTAGTGAATTTAGGAGAAAGAAGTGGCTGTTATCTGCATTATTTGTTGCAAAGCATATCTCCCCCCCAGTAACGAGAACAAATAAATATTTTTTTGAAGAAGTATCATTTCCTCAAGGCATAGAAGCCAACCAACTTCTGTTAGCTTAAAGCCTGAAACGAGTAGAAATTTTAGTTCTTGAAGATCCTTTTTCTAACTTAGTGCAATCCAACCAAAATCTTTTAGCAAAAGTTATTCCATCTTTGAGAAATGATTGGATGGTTGTTTTGTCTCTACACCTTAAGCACAAAGACTACCTATCTGTAGCTTGTTTCTACTCAGAATTTAGTAGCTAAATTCTGAGCAAGACTTTTACCTTTCGGGAGGGAGTTTCTGATTACCTTGTTTACCAATCACTCCAACAGGCGAACTGCTAGCTTTTCTTCTTGATCCAGTATCTGAAAAAGTTTTTGTTCCAAGGTATGTTGTGACTTGTGAACAGAGAAAGCTCCTTAACGGGGATGGATAAATAACTTCATGAAGAAATTTTTAAGCACTTTCAGCAGTGGAAAAGCCATTAGTAGATTTGGACTCATACGCAACGTGTCATATATACTTTCTTCATGAAGCTTGATCCGAAATTCATCACCTGGTGTTTATCCTCCCTAGTTGAGGCCCGACACTGTTGAAGAATAGGTATACACCTACTTCTGGCTTTATATCCGAAGAGAATTGTATAAAAGGGCCATGACCTAATGTTATTCCATGTTAATTAAGGTTTTCGATAGGAGAATAGACTAATATCTTGATTGCCTCTCGTATTCTAGTGTTTATCTCAAGGAAAAAGTTGGACAATGACGCCCTAAAAGTGGATGGAGAACAGATCTTACAGCCTCCAATAATGCTTCTCTCAGTATGAATGATTTACTCTTACTTGCATGAGCCCAGTGCCTGCACACCCCCCCCCCTCTTCTCCAACCCCCCCCCCCCCCCCCCCAACGCACACACACACCCCCTCGTCCGATTTCTGCCTGACGCAAAATTTCGACCTTAACCAGGGGCATTTAAGGCTGTCCTGCACTCCGAGGATTGTGGGCTAGGGCTTATGTTTATCGGTTTTTTGATTGAGAAACTCAGATTAGGGTTAAGGAACAACAAAAGATGGACTACTTCGGCTGATTTAGGGCTGTTTGGGGTGCAGAAAAACGATACCAGAGAACAGTATGATTTGTAACTTAAATATCAAAAAGGTTTGAGAAAGGCAAATACTAAAGGATTGAGAAACCAGTCTCACTAAGGCCTTCTAGCAGTTTCACCAAGAAGACACTCAATGGCGTTATACGATGCTTGCATATAGATCAAATATAAGTACCTTTCCCATAGGTAAGAGTCTAGAAGGTCACCAAAAATAAGACTAGACCAACTACTAATCATAAAAGATTCCTAAATAACCTATAACTAAACATGAAAAAAGATTAGTAATCTTTCTAACGAGCTATAATGACTAGAATACTATTTACTACTGGAATTATCAAGATATCCTGAATCGATCTAAGCATGTACTTCAGGCCCATATCTGTTTTCTCCTTTTTCTTCCATTCTGACGAATATGCCCTAGCTTCAAGGCTCTGGTCCCTATCAATTCCCACCCGCTTCAAAGAAACTAAGATTGTACTTCAGGCCCATATGCGTTTTTTCTTTTTCTTTTTTCCATTCCCACGATTATGCTCTAGCTCTAAGGCTCTGATCTCTATCTATTCCCCCCAGGTTAAAAGAACTCATCTGTGATGAGTCTGAGGTTTGATATGTTCCCCTGGGATCTCTTACTATACTTCGTACGCTTTGAGAATTTGTTTCCTAAAATTTGGTATTTGATAGCTTTTAACTCGTTAAACTTCATATTTGGCAAGAAGAACAAATCCTCAAATATTGTATCGGTCTTGGTGTGGATACAATAACTCCCTTTCTAGGTTCAATACGCTCCTTAGGATTCATGCTACAAAAGAACAAATTGACCCATGAAAATGCACTTTTGAACTCGACGAGAGCTTCAGGCAGATTTGCCTCCTTATCTTGCTTCGTGTTTGGTTGAACATTCAAAATGAGCAGATTCTTGGAGTAAATATTGACTTTGCTCCACATCTCTTAAATATATGTTTAGAGCACTATTGGCCTCATCTTCTTGACAGAGCTGCCGCTCATCATGCTCAACTTCTACCTCTTTAACAGATTTAAGTATCATTTGCTCTTTGAGGTTTGGACACACATATGATATTGACAATAACCGCCACAAGTTCGACATATTGGAAGGATACCAATGTCTTTTGCACCTTTCTTCATACTATCTCTCTCTTTTTTTTCAACATAAGGATCTTCTCGAGTAAACGCAACAAAATTGTTGTTTTTACAAGCATATTTCGCACCTTTTGTGGTTTGCAAACCCCTATTATACAAGTTCTTTGGAAATCTGGCAAGATGTTCATCTTGCCTAAGTATTCAAAGGTGGTTGATTAGTTCTATAGTGATGCTCCTAAAGTTCATACCACCATAAGCGTGCTGCCCCAATAAGTTTCCCATTTGCAAAGTGAGCCTCCTTTCTGTATATTCTTTGGAATGTCATGACAATTGAAATAACTTCTCGGGACAAATTCTAATCACAAAAAGTTATCTAATCACCATAGAAATCATAAGCCTCAATATCTAGTCGTTTGGTTGTAGCTGTTGATGATCCAATAGTTAGGGACTTAACCAGATTCTCCTTGTCGCAAGCTTCTTCTCTGTTGTTATCAATGTAAACTTTGAAAAGTTGACGTCTACCTTTTCCTAAGAGATTTTCCAACTTATCCTTCAAACAAACATTAGCTAATTATTCTTAGTGCCTTTTCATGATTTCCTGAATACCAAGTATTTCTTCTGCCTACAAACTTGATTGGTAATCAACTAACCATATATTTGTGAACATGTTGCATTTTAATGTCAGACGACGGAGCCAGGAACTACTCCCTCTGATACCATAATTGATGCAGGGACCTTAATAAGGTGGATTTAACTCTGTCATGCGGTGAAGGATGGTGTGCTAGGGCTAGGTTTACTAGGATTTGTAATTGAGAAGCTTGGTTTAGGGTTTAGGAACAACAAAAGAGGGACTATTTTGGCTAATGTAAGGCTGTTTAGGGTGCTGTGAATAGTGATCGAGAACAGCGTCTTTTTCTATTTTCAATAAAATAAAATAAGAAAAGCAAATAATAATGGATAGAAAATCCTTGAAGTGTTACTAATCTTCTCGGATTCTCAACTAGAACAAAAATCAATGGAGTCCCATCATTGAAAAGTGAAAGCAAAGTGTTTCAGAAAGTTCTATCAGTTAACTCGTCTATCGTCGGAAGTTCTGCTTACAATGCTTATATAGACAAGCGACCTTTCCTAGTAGGAAGAGTCTAGAAGATTACTAAAAGCTAGACCAGACAGTGCCTAATAGTAAAGTTATCCCTAAATAACTTATTAGATAAGAAGTTCTGGATCTTTATAAGTTGCCATAATGACCAGAATGCTGTTAACTACTAGAATTTCCAAAATACTCTGGATCAATGTAAGCTTGTATTTCAGTCCCATACGTGTTTTCTCTGTTTCTTCCATTTCCACAAATGTGCTCTAACTGTAGGGGTCTGATCCCCTATCACCCCCTGTCCTAGCCCAACCATTCTTTTTCCTCATTTGTTTAAACAACAGGCAATCGCTTTAGAAAACTGAAATGCTTTATGCGAAACGTACATGTTGAAATAAGCTTGTAAGTAATTTATGGTAAATGGTTTGAGTCACTCACAACAATTGCAACATGCGGGTGGATAAACTTTGGAAATCACTGGTAATTACTGATTTGGGCAGGCTGTTGGTTAAAGGTTTCAGTTTGTGTTGTGCAGGTTTGGTCCTACCCGCAATTCGAGCATATGAATATGCTTCTAAGCTGGACTCCATTTGTAGTTTTGACATGGAAATGAAATTGTTTGAGATTTTATTAGACTCTTTTTGTAAGGAAGGATCTGTTAGGGTGGCATCAGAGTACCTAGAAGAGAAAGTGAAACTGCACCCAAGCTGGGTCCCTTCCACAAAAGTTTATAATATACTTCTGAACGGTTGGTTTCGATCAAGAAAACTTAAGCAAGCTGAGAGGCTTTGGATTAGAATGCAGCAGGAGAATGTGAAGACGAGTGTAGTAACCTATGGTACTCTTGTAGAAGGATACTGCCGAATGGGACGAGTTGAGATGGCAATGGAATTATTGACTGATATGAGGAAGGAAGGAATTGAGCCAAATGCAATTGTTTATAACCCGATAATTTATGCACTTGGAGACGCAGGTAATTTAAAGGAGGCACTAGGGATGATGGAACGTCTCATGGTTTTGGAGTCGGGTCCCACTATTTCCACTTATAACTAACTCTCTGGTGAAGGGTTTTTGCAAGGCAGGAGATCTTGTAGGAGCTAGTAAGGTCCTAAAGATGATGATCAGTAAAGGGTTCGTGCCAACTCTGACAACTTATAATTGTTTCTTTAGCTACTTTGCCAAAGCAGGAAAAATTGAAGAGGGGTTGAACCTTTACACGAAGTTGATTGAGTCTGGGCACGTTCCAGATCGTCTCACTTACCATCTGTTGGTAAAGATGTTATGCAAGCAAGAGAGATTGGGCCTGGTATTGCAAGTGATGAAGGAGATGAGAGCAAGGGGTTGCGATTTGGACTTGGTTACCTGCACCATGCTGATCCATTTGGTGTTGAAAATGCAGAAATTTGATGAGGCTTGTGCAGAGTTTGAGGACTTGATACGTAGAGGGATTGTTCCTCAGTATCTTACCTTCGAGAAAATGAGTGATGAGCTAAAGAAACAGCGACTCAGTAAGTTAGCACGGAAACTATGTGATACGATGGCCTCTGTTCCGCACTCAACGAAGTTGCCAAACACTTATGGTCGAAAAGAAGATATATCACGTAAAAGGGAAGCTTCTATATTGCGGAAAGCTCAAGTGATGACTGGTATCGACATACCAGAAGATGACTAATGTGCTAAATTGGCTGCAACTTAATAAGTTAGTACCAATACCATGTAATATGATGGCCTCTGTTAGGCACCTGACAAAGTCGCCAAATACATATGGTCGGAAAGAAGATATATTGTGTGGAAGAAAAGCTTCTATATCGCGAAAAAAGCTCAAGTGATTTCTGGTATCTTAAGGACTTGTAAAAAACCGAGAAAGCTTGTTAGATGGAGAAGTACGCGAGAAAATGCTGTATCTGGTGCTAACCTGTTGATAATTGGCCAAGAGAAGAGTTGCTGTGAAGTCTGAAAATTCCAAACGCGGCTGGAAGAGCTTGAGCCTTCTGTATTTCTCATGAAGTGTTTGTGAGAATATGTTGTGGTGCTTATTTGTGTACAAGTTTAGAGGGGTTCCACTTTGGACGAGGCCTCTAGATTCTAGGATTTCAATTGAGGAGTTGTAGCCATGGGGAGATAGCACAGAGTGATCCCGTGGGTCAGAGATGGATGTGAATGCATGTTGTAGCCATATCCACAATTTGCGAATGTGGCCCAGGATTGTAACTGAGCAGAAATTAAGTTGACGAGAGGTAAGGTGATTATGCCCTCCCTAGCCAAAGGCACTATACAAGGTAGTTGCTATATAATTTAAGGCTGAATATAGTTCTCCCCTTGAGGGTAACGTTTAATAGCCAATCCGACAAAGTAATTCGGGTGCTCAAAAACCTGATCCAGCTGACCACCAAAATAGATTGGCCTCACGGCTTCGCAATAAAAAAAAAGGGAGGAGCTCTCATTCGGATGGATTGATGGTTGCCTCCTGTTCTGCCCGCTTCCTTACAGCTTTGTCATAAGAGTTCCAATGTTCGTTGGGTGGTTGCAGATTTGTTCATTCCTCATACTTTTCACTGGGATTTAAGAGTTTTTTTTGTTACATTTTCTGGTACTGCACATCTTAAACCTTCAGGTGTTGCCACTAGGTTTGGGAGACAGGCAATTTTGGCCATTTGTTAAGGCTAATACATTTTTTGTAGCTTCCGTCTATCAGTTCTTGATTGCTAATCGATCAATTACTTCCTCTGGTTCCCCCTTTTATGTCTCCTCGTTTTTGTGTCAAACTCTGGGAACTTCCAATCAAATTCTTCCTCTGACAATTTCTTCACGGTCGGCTTCCTCTTAGTTCTAAACTGGTTAAACGCCTTTGTCCTCTTTTCGATCGTTGTCCTCTCTGTTCTTTAGCTTTGGAAACAAATGAACATCTTTTTCTTGAGTGCCCTTCTCTTCAGTCCTTATGGGTGCTATTTCTAGGCTCCCGTCACCTTTCTTTTTGTCCTTTCTTGGCTGCCAGTCAATGGGTTTCTAAATGGTTTACCCTTCCTTTCCTCCAAACCAGGGCTGACTGACTTGATGTGTTTAGTAGCAATTGTTGTTCTCCTTTGCTATATCTGGTTAGGGGGGAATACTGTTATTTTTAAAGGGGAAAAATTCTCAGTAGGTCAGATTATTCGTAAGTCTAGGTTTCTTTTTTCTCAAATTAAAACAACACCATCCTTTAAACCAGTGGCGGATCCGGGAAGTCCAACCGCGGGGGGGGGGGGGGGGGGGGGGGGGACCAAAATGTCATAAAAAAAACAGATTGAGCAGTTTGACTAATAATCACATAATAGTGATTCATTTAACTTAAAAATTAAGAAAGAAAAAACATGAGCTAACCTTGAATATTTAGTGTTCACTTTAAATTCTGGAGATTTAGAATTTGGAAGAATAAAGATGGATAAGGGAATGAGAAAAATAAAGACTAAGACCGTTGGTGGCACAAAAAGTAAAAACATTACAAAATGAAATCTAAAACAATGAATAATTAAAATGATGGCACTTTAATAAATATTTTAAACATAACTACCTACTATTTAAAACAACTTGAATAAAATTCTCAGACTTCCGTTTTTTTTTTTTGGTGGGGTGGGGTGCCATGGCCCCCCTGGTCATGCTTAGGCTCCGCCCCTGCTTTAAACGTTGTTTTCTAAAGCTCTAAGTTGTGTTTCTTGCTCTTCTGAGAGGATACATGATGGGTTTGTTCATTTCTTTCCTCCCATTCTCCCTGTTCATTTTTCAATCTTCTGTGACTATGTATCCAACTCTTTGCCTGCATTTTGTGTGCTTTCTATTACTGGCTCTTCTAATATGAAATTTGGGCTGGGATTGGTCTTGTTTAGTTCAGAATGGGTATTGGTTGTGATATTTACAGATATTCAGACTTCTGATCATGAACTTTATGCATTTGCTGGCAATCGCTATCGCAATCCATTGGTTGAGTAGACTTGAGTGTTTACATGTCATTTTATTCCAGCCTCACTCAAAATTCATATTGCAGATGGAGTTTCTTGAGAGCCAGAGTTTGTACTTTATAAACCTTTTGTGTAAATTGAAGTCATACTTGTTGCATATTGCCCAAGGGAAGCTGGAGGTATTATCTGTTTCCTCATCTTTAGCATCTTTTGCTGTTCGTTCTCTTTGTTAGATTCTGTTGCAACTAAAAAATTGGATCGAGAACCAAACCAAACCAAAAAATAGGCCTCCAAAACAGAACACGGAGTGATCGCTGGGTGGGGTTCCGGCGGAGGAATGCTCCGATACTTAAGTCAGAGAGGGCTAACAATGTAGAACTCTGAGAAAGCAGTAATACGTGATGTATATGTGTGTGAAGTTGTCCCATGCCTGGGAGGACAGATCCTTTTATATAGGTGTAAGAAGAAGAACCCTAGTAGGAATGGACTGTGAACATATCCAATTAGGGTTGTATTAGGATCCTTGATGATCATGTGTCTATCTCCGAAGATAGAGTTAGAGTCCTTTTAGGAATCTATTCGGAGACTAATATAGTAGGTGCCAAGTCAGCAATCAACCAGTAGAAGATTATGTATTATAATTGACACGTGTCATCTATTGATTGGAGGCATACTTTTAGCTATATTAGATTTAACAGGTGTGGCTTGCCGATGGAAGGGACCTGGTGTCACCAACCTGGTGTTCAGTTTTTGACCTGCTAACTTCCTTGTGGGTGTTTCGTTTCCTGTCAGTTTAGTTTACTTCTTATTTTTCTTGGATGGGGTTGTCATCCAATATGTCAATTGGCCAGTGCAATAACTGATTGTGTACTTCTTTGATCTATTATATATTCCTACTTTGTCAAAAAAAAAAAAATGACTTTAGCTAAGAATTATTTAAAATAGCAGCTGAATTGAAATTGTTAGTGTAGTTGCAGAGCTCATTTCCAACTACTAACTCTATTTTTGTTTGATTGGAAGAATAAGCGACCTTGTTTTTGATTTCTTTTTTGTGTCATTTTTGAACTACTAATTCAAAGACTAAGTCTCAGTTATTATGAAGTTTATTCATGTGTTTGAATAATTATTTTAAGGGCTAATTACACCTATGTCCCTGAGGTTAGGGGGTAATTACAGTCAAGGACACAGTTTTAAAATGTAACATTCCGTGACCAAACACTTTTAAAATGTATCAGATGTGTCCATCCGTTAGGGTTCCGTCCAAAAAATGTACTTTTTTAATGATGTCAGCAATAAGTATTTTTAAAATGACGATACTATCCCTTTATATACATAATAGTTTAAAATTTTTAAATTAAGAAACATCAGGGTTTCAAAACCTTATTTTTCAATTTAGGGTTTCAAAACCCTAATTTACAAATTAGGGTTTCAATTTGTCATTTCTCAATTAGGGTTTCAATCTGCTAATTAGGATTTCAATATGCTAATTAGGGTTTCGATCTGCCATTTCTCAAAGGTCTCATGCCAATTAGGGTTTTAATCTGCAATTGCAAATTGGGGGGGGGGGATGGAGTTGCTGGCATGCAATGAGTGAGTGGGTTGCTGTGAGGGATAAGAGAAGAGATGAAGGGGAAGAGTGCCGTCTCCGGCGATAGGTTTTGATGCCGGCAGGAGATTACACGCGGTGGCTTGCGGTGGGCGGTGACGAGGAAGGGGTAGGTAGACGGGGTGGACGGTGACGGGTTGACAAGGAAGGGGGAGGCAGGCGGGGTACGATGCCGGGAAAGGGGAGGAAGACGGCGTGGGTGATGATGGGGTGATGAGGAAGGGGGAGGCAGGCGGGGTGCGGCGCCGGGAGGGGGAAGGGGTGCGGTGCCGGGGTGGGTGACGGCGAAGGGGGATGCAAATGGGGTGCGGCGCCGGGGAAGGGGAAGGGGTGTGGCGCTTGGGTGGGTGACAGTGAAGGGGGACGGCTCCGGGGTGGGTGACGGCGAAGGGGGATGCAGATAGGGTGCGATGCCGGGGAAGGGGAAGGGGTGCGGCGCTGGGGTGGGTGACAGCGAAGGGGGATGCAGATGGGTCGGGGGGTGGGGGGTTAAGTCTTTCTTTTCTTTTTTTTAATGAAGTAATGGCATTAGAAAAAAAAATAAGGTTCCAACTGAGGGGTAATACAGTCTTTTCATCAAAACCGTTAGGATTTTTAGGGTTCCGTTTGGTCAACGGACATAAGTGTAATTTGTCCAAATTATTATCCTTGCCTGTAATTACCCCCAAACCTGAGGGACATAGGTGTAATTAGCCCTTATTTTAATCACATTGTTTAAATGTTGGTGAAGGTCCCGAGAATAGTGAATTAGAGGTATGTTTGCCGAACAATGCAAACATGAACAATTCGTTGTATGCAAAAGTGTGATAGAGGTAAAAAGTTTTTTTTTTCTTTTCTGGTTAAGTGGACAAATATTTCATTCATAAAAGGTCTTACAAGCTACCTCGGCTAGTTTATCTATGTAACAGATATAAAAGGTAATAGCAAGTGCTACCTTGATGGTTCTAATTTAATTTTTTTTCTTTTATCCTAAGTATCATCTATTTACAAAGATATATAGTAACATAAAGTCTTACAAATAGATTACAGAACTATTACAAGAAAGCACAGCTTCCGTGCCAAACAAGCCTCACAAAGTGTTCTTCCTACAAGTTAGCAAGCCACGTTATATCAAGCTTACATGCATGTAACACGTTCATCTCATTGTCACCTAACATCTAATACATGTAAACTCGCTAGTTTGTTTGTCAACCCACCAGCGCTAACATTGTCGCAACAAAGGAAATAACCAGTGCCAAAGCTCAAGGTCACGGATGACTAGCACAAAACTAGTGCACATCCACAACACCACATTGACCTGTCCCTTAAATTAACACTAAAGAAATGCTAGATCTTACCAGTACAACCACTAATAGTTTAGATCGACAAGATCACTCCGAGAACCAGTTATTAAACCAAACGCAACCTTGTAGTACATTCGTAGCAATGGGGGAGAGGGAACCACCTAGAAGGGAAAAGGGGGAGGGGACGGATAAGGTAGGAGAATCCTATCGACATCTAAGTGAGAGAACCAACACTATGAGAGATACCTCATTAACACTACATAAAACAAGCTAGGAGGAGGTTAGCTACTAAAGACTGGCTGCAAGGGACGGAAGAAAGAAGGGAACAAAGCAAAATATGGGCATACAACTCAATGACTCACCATCCGAACCACCACAACCATGGTCAGTTTTTGCATAAACCCATAAGCTACCATGACGAAAATCAAGATCATCTTATATCCATCATCCCAAGAACATCTTATAAAAGGAACCACAATTCCTAGAAGATTTTGGTGACAACGAATGGATCTCGGAAGCAGCGGCGGCAAGAGAGCGGCACATTACTCTAGAAACTAAGATCCAGATTGAGATAGATCCATATCTAGAATCTTAGATCTAGATCAAATTAGGTTGATTTAGCATACTAAAAAAATCTGTTTTTCTTCAAATGGAAAGGAAAGGAATGGAAAGAGGAAATTAAAGATGATGGGGAGAGAGAGGTAGCCAGGAAGACTGAGAATTAAGGCCGGCTCTTCTTTTCAGTCAATTGGATTCTGGCTGTGTAAAGTGAAGTTAAAGTTGAAGAAATTAGTCGAAGAGTTTATTTTGGATATGCATATGATGTTGAATTTGTGTTGAAATTTAGTTGTTTAACTTTGGATTATAGGGTTTGATGCTATTGTTTATGGGTTTTAACACGCCGCTTAAGTCTGTGAGGTGCGTGATATGGTGGGTGATGTGTGTGTATCTGTGTGCACAGGGTGCCTATTACAGGGGGTGTGCATTGGTGGTGGTCGATGAAGGATGGGGGTTAAGGACCGTGGTGTTTGGGTGTTTGCATACTTGTAGTGGGTGATGGAGGAAAGGGGTTAGGAGACTGTCGTGTGTCAATAGTTAAGTTATGTGGATGAGTATTGGGTGGCGGGGCGGGGGTTAGAGGCAGACATATGTGTGAGGGGGGGGGGGGGCAAGGGGGTGGGACGACAACGATAGAATGTGGATTGTGGGTGTGGGTGTGCATGTCTTGAAAGACGGGTTTGTGCACATGGATGACCATCCACCTTTTTTGTAACAGAGAGAAAATTTTGGGTCCAACTGCAATCGATTTAAAAGCTTAGTATATTATGTGATACAATAAAAACCATAGGGTTTTAACTCAGAAATGATGCAAACCTCGAGACTTATTTGCAATTTACCCTTTGTTCATACAGTTAAGCTTCATGAAGCCTAGACACCCTAAGAAAGCGGCTGACAGAGGTGATCCTTACTGCACATTTAATGATGGCCGCATAGAGGGCAAACGTCTCAACTGAATCCACCCTACCACATCACCAAACCTGTGATCATGTAAATGGGTTTTTGGAATCCAGCCTTGCAGGATGATAAACGCTCCACAAATATTTCGAAGGCTACCTAGTAAGTATAAATCCGAGCGGCAAATCCTTCAAAATGGAACAGATTTGACCCTTTCACGCGTTCAATGCTTGTGTATCCAGCCCCATCCCAAGTCTTGTGCACTTCACACTGTGCGGCAGGTGGAGAAGATCTGAAAATCCACAAACTTACCAATAAGAGGTCGTTGACCAGTGCTCATGCACATCAAGAATGCGTGTCTTACCACTAGGAATTGGCCATTCAAGAGCCAAATCATTTTTATAATGTAACTAGGACTTGACATCATATATCACTGATTTTTCACTTTACAGAAGCTAAGAGCTCAAAGATTTGAAGGAAGAAAAAGAACGAAAGAAGCAAGGAAGAAGGAAGAGAAAACATGAGAGAGTACAGAAGCCGAGGAAGAACAAATCATATGTAGTCATTTTTTACAAGTCTAACGTTGTATCTTACAGAAACCAAAATTTTATGTGAAAATAATAGCAATTCAACTTTTCACCTAATACTTGTAGTCAGTCAGATAACATAGCTTGTGAGCAAATAATGCTTTTGCCTTATTCTAGTGTGTACGCACAAATTTCATGTCTAAACTGCAAGACAAGAAATAATTGCGCAAAATTTAATTTAATAATTTTAAATTAATGGTTATACTACTTTGTGATTTTTATGTAAAACAAATGTAAGTTCCTCTTATTCAATCTCCGTTTTGGCTATGATTCAAGGGCTTGAAATAACTTAATCTTTAAACGTGAATTTTGACTTCTTCAATCATCGCGGTTGAAAGATCGTTGAAACGTGCTTGCTTGAGGGCTTCAAAACTTTATTCTGAATGAGTGCTATAATCCTTGAATTGTGGAATCATCTAAGTTTAAGAGGAATTTCTCCTTGATTTTTTTATGATAGAGAAATTGACCTTCGTGCCTTGGAAGTGCCCGATTGAAGAACGACACTAGATTAGTGCGTGTTGTTCTTCAAATGAAGCACAACTTGGGAGATGAGAGAGTTTCGGCGGAGCTCTGGCTTTGATCTTGGAGACCTTGTATGTTTTTCTTCTCCACCCCAAGTCCTCTATTTATAGGCAAGGTGGTAGGCTCAAATTTAGAAAACCCATAATTTGCGTTTTGACTTCATAATCAATGGGATTTTGTCTCTTTTAATTCTATCAGAATTTCCTGATTAAATGGATCTTATTTCCATCTAATTTAGAAGTACTTTTCCTAAGTCAAAGTTGACTTATTCGACTTTTATGGTAGCAAGACCACACATTTGGGCTGAATTAAATAATTTTATCTTGACTAATTCTTCTAATCAACTTTGGTTTGAGCCCATCTTTTTGTTCGATTCCAAGTCAGCACTTTAAAAACCTGTCTTTTTCAGAACATTGAATACTTGACCAATCAACAATATTGCATCATTGACTAGTGCAAATATTCGGTGTCTACAAATTGCCCCTACTTCAAGACTTGTGTAGTATTTCTTTTTGTTGGGTACTGTGGTATGACTTGAAGTATCTTATTTTTCCTTCTTTTTTTGAAAAAGGAAACACATGGCAATTCTTTCACTTGTGCTTTATCCATGAAGTTGGCATGGACCCTATGCCGCCTTAACTGATGTGAGATGGTGAACCCTTTAACATTTTATGCCTTTATAAAGGGACTCCAATACTCAAGGTACACTGTGTCAATGGCAGGGCATTCCAATTAGAACTTCGGTGAGTAACAACCCTGACCATGTCAGCAAGTTGTGTGCTCATTCTGTTTTACGCGGGATAAGACCTATTTTTTTTAATTCTGTATGTGCACGACTTGCGGGTGGAAGACGGTTATTGTTAGAAGAGTTGACCCTTTAGGATTTTATGCCTTTTTATGGGAACCTAAACTCAAGCTACTGTGTCTTCGCAGCGGTCAAGTTGAGAAATTGTCGGCGATCGTGGACTTAGGAATCTTGTTGTGGTGCAGCAGTGATAGACATTGGTAGAGGCATCTATGACGGTGGACTGGTGGTTATGCAATCGATAGACTGCTAAAAAAAGGAATTTAAAGGTTGAATGAACTCAGAGCAAAACTACAAGCTGCCTACATATCTATAAGGAATCAAGTCAGTAGACATAGTTCAAGTATGAAGTGGATTTTTTATGCCTTATGCAGTTAGCTCGTGCAGGCTAGGAGCATTGATGGTACAGTTTAAACTCGTGCTAAGGAGTATTGATCGTGCAGTTTAGGCTCGTGCTAAGGAGCGTTGATTGTGCAATATAAGCTTGTACTGATGAGCACTGATCTTGCGGTTTAAGCTTGCACTTGAGGAGTGTTGATCATGAAGTTTAGGCTCGTGCTGAGGAGCTTTGATCTTTAATTTCGATCTTTACTTCAGGCATCGAACTTGATTAAACGAAGATGACTTACAGCTAGTTGAAGAGCTTCAGAGCTTGATCTCTAACCAGACGATACGATTTTGACCTTCGAGTCCAAGCATGAAGCTTGATAGGATGAAGACGGCTTGCAGCTAGTTGAAGGGCTTCAGAGCTTGATCTATAACCAGATGGTACGACTTTGACCTTCGAGCTTTAGGCTTGCCCGGATGAAGATGACTTGCAGCTAGTTGAAGGGCTTAGAGCTTGATCTCTAACTAGATGATAGAACTTTGACCTTTGAATCTTGGCTTGAAGCTTGATCGAATAAAGATAACTTGCAGCTAGTTGAAGGACTCTAAAGCTTGACCTCCAACATGATGACACGACTTTGACCTTCAAATCCGGGCTTGAAGCTTGATCGGATGAAGACAACTTGACTTGAATATTTTTTTAATTTATTTTTTAATACCCTAGGACTGTAGAGCTTGATTTTGGATATGATTTCAGTGCATCCACTTTGAAGGCTTCACCTTTTTACATATTTAGGGGCTTTTAAAGGGGTGATGAGTCTTTCGAGGGATCTTTCAAGCTTTGGATGCCCCCAGCCTGGCTGCCTTAGGCAATATATTATGTTGCCGCGACAAGAAGCTGAAGAGACTACAGACCTAAAAATGACAGAAATGTTGTTTGATTCTTCAACTTCTTCATCATTAAGATGGATTTTACCATTTTTTGACAAGTCCATAATCACCTCCTTGATTGTGAAGCACTTTTTGGTAGGATGATTAATGAGTCGATGGTACTTGCAGTATCTCAGCACGTTAACCTGCCCCACGTCCTCTGCATGCTTTTATCTTGGGGACATCAATAAGCTTATGGGCGAGTAAGAAGCCTAGTATCCCTAAGACTTCCAAGTCTGAAAAGGGATAGACTTTTTGTTCTAACTCTTTCAACTTTGGCCGTTGAATTTTTCTCCCTTGAGGCTGATTTTTCTTTTTGTCTTTTTTCTCCTTCTTATGTTTGTTGGAGATCTTTAACGAAGTTGCAGTGACAACCATCGAATCTTCCTTGGTTGCTTCTGAACCCCACCACCATTTTATTTCTGTAGTTTCTTCACGGGGATCACTTATTAGTGGGTTATTTCTATTATGACTCACTATGGTGATTTTCATGTTGTGGCCTCGTGTTGCTAGCTCCTCAAAGGTACTAGGTTTATACCTAGAAGAATATACAGCAACCCCCAGTGCATGCCTTCCATACACATTTCTACAGCAGAGGCTTCGAGCAGTCCTTTACAATCCAAGGTCAAGGCTCGCCACCTATTGATGTAGTCCACTACAGGCTCCCGTTTTCATTGCTCGGTGTTGGTAAGCTCCATCATGTTGACAAACAGCGAGTGTTGTAGAAATAATTTTGAACTCGCGCTCCATTTCTTCCCAACAGTCTATCGACTCGGGGTTCAGGTCAGTATACCAATCGAAGGCGTTGCCTTTGAGAGATTGGACAAATTGCTTTAAAAAAGGTCCTGGTCAGTTCCGGCGTCATTGCAAGTCTAGATGAAATGGACAAAATGCTGCCTCTAGTTTTGGACTGTTAAAACTTAGGCTGTTGATAGCTGATCGACATCTTCATGTTGTTAATTCGCTTTGTGTAAGGCTTCAAGTATATGAGATTATCATAAGACAGTCTTCCATATTGAACCCTAATTGTGTCTGCTATCATGTCTTGTAGTTGCTGAATATATAAGAAAGTGGTAAAGATGGACTTGCTCTCATTGTTTTCATGTCCACCGAAGGTGGATGCATCAAGATGCTCATTGGTGTCATTATTTTTAGGATGCTCATTGGTGTCATTCTTTTTGGAGGTCTAGTTGACTTCTCTGCGGTTGGAAGTCCTTATCTTCTACAATTAGTTTTTCAAAGGCCCGAGACATAGCAGCTTACTGTTCCTCAACAGACAGATTCTGTCATCAGGACTTGCATGGTAACAATTGGTGCAAAAGTATTTGATTGGGAGCACGTAGGGGACACATGGTGTTTTGAGCTCCATATGGATGATATTGATTGTTAGTTGGTGTTGGAGTGGCACAGTTACCGAGATAAATGCAGTCAATTATGTCTTTTGTTGTTGTTGTTGTTGTTGTTGTTGTTAGCTTATCCAAAATACAAATGAGACTTCAATTATTGTGATTTATCTAGAAAAGAACCTTGATACGGCTCGCCAAAAGCATCAAAATACTAACAAAAAAGGCATTGTGTAAGAATCCATAGTTGCATTTTTTATTCCAACTAAGGAAGTCAAGTAAATAAAATAATAATAACAATAATAATAATAATAAATGACTATAGAGTAAGAATGAATGTGGCTGAGTAGTTTAAGGCATAGCTTATGAACTGCTATGTAGGTTTTGTTTACCGAGGGTTCGAATCTAGCTTTCGAGATTCGAGACTTACTCGGACTATTACTCAACTGAAAATAATAGCTTCACTTTCGTCTCATCGCGATAGAAATAGGCAAAAGAGAGATTTTTGTCTGCATCAAAGGCATGCTAATACGATTGTGGCGATACTTCTTGACGGGATCTCTCTTCTAACAAAAAATCAAAAATTTTGGATCCCGATACCTCGCCTTTCTCACAATCCAAAATGAAGGCCTCTTTGAACAAAAAGTATGGCTTGGCCAGTGGCTTAGAAACTAGTGCCCCAATTCGGTTAGGGATAACAATTTCCTCTTTGGCCCTGTTTTGAGTCATGGGGGCAGGTAGAAGTGCTGCTGCTACTGCTTTCTTATGATGGCACTTTTCAAGGCGTTCTCCATGGCTTAAGCATGATACACTTACTTTGGTGCCATTGACGTCTTAAAGGTGATTTGGTAATCTTCTCCAGAGAAAGAGATGAGAGGTAGAGTGGTCCCACCAAGTGTACCAAAAATTTGTACGTTCAAATTTCGTGTTTAAACGGCAAGAAAAGAAATAATTGTACAAAATTCTATTTAATAATATTAAATCTATTATTACACCACTATGTTATTTTTACATGAAAAAATGTAAATTCCTTTGATTCAATCTCTGGTTTGGCCACAATTCAATTAAGGGAGTCAAGTAAATAAAAATAATAATAAATGACTATAGAATAAGAATGAATGTGGCTGAGTGGTTCAAGGTTTAGCTTTTGAACTGCTATGTAGGTTTTGTTTACCGAGGGTTCAGGTCTAGCTTTCGAGATTCAAGACTTACTCGAACTATTACTCAACAGAAAATAAGAGCTTCTGTTTCGTCTCACCGTGATAGAAATAGGCAAAAGAGAGATTTGTATCCGCATCAAAGGCATGCTAGTATGATTGTGGCGATACTTCTTGACGGGATCTCTTTTTTAACAAAAAATCAAGATTTTTGGATCCCAATACCTCGCCTTTCTCACCATCTGAAATAAAGGCCTCTTTGAACAGAAAGTGTGGCTTGGCCAGTGGCTTAGAAACTAGTGCCCCCATTCGGTTAGGGATAACAATTTCATCCTTGGCCCTGCTTTGAATCACGGGGCTAGTAGAGGTGCTGATGCTACTGCTTTCTTATGATGGCACTTGTCAAGGCGTTTTCCATGGCTTGAGCATGATACACTTTCTTTGGTGCCATTGATGTCTTTAAGGTGATTTGGTAATATTCTCCAGAGAAAGAGATGAGAGGCAGAATAGTCCCACCAGGTGTGCTAAAAATTTGTACGTACAAATTTCGTGTCTAAACTGTAAGAAAAGAAATAATTGAACAAAATTCGAGTTAATGATATTAAATTTATTGCTACACCACTATGTTATTTTTACATAAAACGATAAATTCCATTGATTTAATCTCCGGTTTGGCCATGATTCAAGGGCTTGAAGTAGCTTGATCTTGACATGTAAATTTTGGCTTCTTCAAACTTCGCGGTTGAAAGATCGTTGAAATGGGGCTTGCTCGAAGACTTCAAAGTTTCATCCCAAACAAGTGCAGCAACCATTGGCTTGTGGAATCACCTAAGTTGAAGAGGAATTTCTCCTTGATTTTTGATGCAAGAAAAATCGACCTTTGTATCTTGGAAGTGCTCGATTGATGAACGACACTAGATTAGGGCGCGCTGTTCTTTAAATGGAGCACAACCTAGGAGACGACAAAGTATCAGTAGAGCTTTGGCTTTGATCGCAGAGACCCTATGTGTTCTTCTTCTCTACCCATGCCCTTTATTTATAGACAAGGTGGTAGACTCAAATTTGGAAAACCCATGCCCTCCACTCTCTTCCTCCACCTCCACCTTCTCTTCGTTCCCGTCCCCTCTGTCCTATCCTTTTATTGCCATGACAGATGGCAACGACGACGACGGGTGGTGAAGGTAGATTTGTCATTAAGAGAATGAGAGAGAAGAAGAGGCTGAATGACTGCACATTTATATTTATAATCAATAGGCCAAATATTTGATGGGTAATGGACACTTATTAATTTAAAACCTATATAAATTAGCTAATTAATGGGTTATTAAATAACTAACCCGTTGAAACCCAATTACATAAATAAATGGCATTGGCATTTTGGGTGACTTTTAAGTGGATAAATTTGAGCGGGTAAATGAGTTTGGGTTGTGATTGCGATTAGGTATAAGCACGGCTCGGTTTAGTTCGGTGTTTTGGGTTAAACCGCGAACTCAACCTTAGCACATCGATTTGGAAAATTTTAAGCCGAACTGGACAACCATCATCTCTTTGGACAGTTCGGTTTAGTTGGTTTGAATGGTTTAGCTTGGTCAGTTTGAGCCTGTACATAACTTTTCACTCTTTTCATACCTATTGTTTAATATTGTACAAAAAGAAAAAGACAGAGTTTAGATTGATTGCATTCCTATAGTCATGCTATAATTTAACATCCATGCATCCATACTAATATGGAAATAAATATTATTTTAGATTTAGAAAAGCAAAAAGGAAAACTAATGTATGCCTTTGCCACCGATCTATCAACGAGACAGAGACAATTCAAGGAGAATTAATCACTGAACTTTTACAGATCTTGCCTTTCTTTTCATTTTCACTTTCAAGGTTTTAGTTTCGTAGGCTTTGCTTAGTCACGTGTGCATGAAAATAATCAATTTATGTAAAACATTTTTCAACATGTCATGTATTGGTTCCATTCTGCTTGTTATCGGTTTCAAAATGTCAATTCGTGAATCGAATCAGGTCGGTTTGAGAGATGTAGAACCAAATCATTAAGGTATTTTGATGGTTTAGAATGGATTTGATCGTTTTGATCGATTTAGAGGGTTTGGTGTTCACTCATAATTGATATCCCTACTCTTATGGATTCCAAATATTTGATCGTCCGCACGTTTGCATATACTAGACATCTAGCACTTTATATACTTTTTTGAGAAAAATGAAGGTCGATGACATGGTGAAGGTAATCAGATATGTAATTTTTTTTAGCAGAGTTGTTATTTTCTTCCTTTCTGAGAGATTTGTGTCCAGTTATTATGACCAACAGGTAATTGACCTCATAGGTGTTGGAAATTTTGCAGGGCTTGCTTGGACTTTATGTAGTCTTCACCTTTGTCGTTGATATCTCCACAATCAGAAGCTGTCTGTCTTTGAAACTTTTCCCTCAGGGGGCCTTTCTTCAAAGAGAGTACCTTGTTTTAGGGGGCTTTTTTGAAAAATAAGTGACTTGACTTACTTTTGGGGTTTTTTTTTTATGGCATATCAAATTAAATAAAAGGGTGATAATATTTTGGCAGATCAAGCCAAAAGTAACGTCATTACTATCGTCACGTTTTTGCCCCAAAAATGGCCTGAAGGTTTTAAAGAAGTGAGTTAGCGAAAATGAAGTTTATGGTAACACGCATTACTACCGGTAAAGTTCAGAACGCCCAATGTAAACTTCAAAACCCTTTAGTTGTACTTGCATCATGCATGTATAAACAAATCATATAAGGAATCTTTATGTGTTGCAGTTGAACCAATCAATCAACTTAGTCATGGAATGGCATTCCTTATGGTACATGTGAGGATGAAAAGAATACTGCCATCTTATGGCCAATAATGCAGATAAGATAGCATAAAAGACGCAGGGAGATCTTTGTAGATCTGTGAACTAGCATTCCACATGACTGACTGCTTGTCTCCTTGGTGCTTGAATATGTACTTATGCAGAGTATAGACACAGATTGTTTCAATATACGCTCTTATTTTCTTTGGTTCGAGCTGTGAGAAAATACCTTATCGACTGAACTAGCTGACACACGCAAAGATTTATATGTTACTCTTGTTATGTACGCCGAATTTTGATCCTCGTAATGCAGGGTTGTAATGTCATTTGTAATCCTCTGTGTGTTCTTATGCATGCTCTCCAAAAATCTCACCAAATGGTTCATGGACAATCTCCATAGTAGGTGAATGAGATGAGTTTGTATATATCTTCTTAATTATAGCTTATATGGGGTTAGTTCAAACATGGCATATACAATGTTGATATCTTGATCCTAAGGATATAGTAGGTGATCTTTCTCTTATCTTTATTTCAGTTTTGTTTTTCCTTCATTTTCCATGTTCTATTGGGTTTACCCAAGTTGCAGAAGCTGAATATGTTCTTTCTTTTTGGAATTTTTTTTAGGCTTGAGTTCATAGTAGAAAGAAGAAATTGGTTTTCTGTTCGAGAAAAGGAGAAAATTCATCATTATGAATAATAGAAAGCGCCTTTTAGTCGACTGCTTAAGAATCTTTATTTTTTGAAATGTGTTAACAAATGAATAAAATACAAGAAAAGAAATGTGACTTTGTTGCTAGCCTTGCTTCTTGAACTTTTCTAAGTTTTGATCCAGGTTCTAAAAAAAAAAAGCAACAAAAATGAAAGGATTCCTTTTCTGGAAAGCTCTTCCAAGTAAATGTCCAAGTTCTGTTCTTGGTCATTTTGAATCTAAATTGCTCTTAGTGCCTTGTTGTTCTCGCTGTTTCTATTTTCATTTTTGTGATAAATATTGAAATAGTACTTTGAAAGAATGATACTTCCTCCGTTCCAGTGAATTTGCCTCTTTTATCTTTTACAATTCTTATAACAGATCTAGTACTACAAACATTGACTTTTACTCGTTCATTTTACTCTTGCGTCACATGATAACACATAATTACTTAATCTATGAATTCTCTTTGAGTTTATTCTAATGTCTACATGCTCCTAAATTCACCTCAACGTTACATAAAAAAGTTAAAGAGAAAAATTCAATGATACAAAGGGAACAACATGGTCAGAGGTGGTGTTGTCAAACTTAATCTAAAATTATGGTCACAGGTGTTGTTGTCTAACATAGTCCAAAATTAAGATAGGAAACCAATGATATGAGCCCAAGAGAAGCACCAAAATAACGTCAAGTGGTGCGTAGTATGCATGGCACTTTATTTTTCGTAGCTTATTTTTTTGCATTTTAGAAATATATGCGGAGATATATCAGATTGTAACAAAATTTAAACTAATTTAAGAAATAATCCGTAATCTAAAATTTACTTTCGAGAATCACTTTGAAACTTTATTGAATGCCTGAATACTTCTCTAGATTTGAGATGTTATTTCCATCTTTCAATATACTAATTCGATCACTCTATTATCCGTTGTTAAAAGATGAAAAAGCACTAAAGAGAAGAGAAGGGATAATATTATTTTTCTTTCTAGATAATCAGGAGAAACGAGTCAAGACAGTCTTCATCTGTAAATGTTAATGACAAGTAAGGGGAAACATCCAAACCCCCCCCCCCCCCCCCCCCCCCCCACACTCTTTAGAGATGATTGGACCAATTAAATATTATTATAAGCTCTATAATAAAATAATAAATTTAACTATATAGCGACAATCAATCGTGAGAGCGAAACGAAGATATTTTAGGAGAAGGTGAGAAGGACGGGTGAGTGAGTCGGAGAGTGGATGAATGCGGACGGAGAGAGAGTCAACAAGGGACTTGAGAGAGACAGAGACTGCGACGACAGAGAATCACTCCTCCACAATTCCTCCCACGTGTCTTTCTCCACCTTACACTCTGCTACTTGACCTACTTGTCTTGTTCCTGTGCTTGTCCTTTACGATTTACTTTTTCCATAAAATTAATTAATTAATCCACAACATCTCATTTTGGTATAATTATATTATCTATACGATATACTAATTAATAGTAAAGCTATATTCTAATGTTACCTTTTTCTACTTAGTAATTGAGTCGTTTTCTGCCTTCATAGAATTCAACAAATGTGATGGATTTTGCATTTTTCTTTCATACCATGTTAGCATGTTACGCTAAAAAAAAAATTATTAGTAAGTTTGGGACAACATCATCAATTCCTAAAAGTCTCTCTCTTTATTTTTGAATTTAAGTAAGTCTCGCTGATCTTGAATCTTTCATATTTTCTAAATAAACTCAATATTGTTATATCATTCCTTTTGTTTCATTCATAGATAAAGTTTTAGATCTTACTTTAGTATTTTTTTTTAGCTTACATCTTTTATTATGTTCTTGGTGAGCTTTATTGTACAAACCTCGACAGACGAGTCAATATTATAATTGTTATTATTTGGAAGATACTGTTTCTACTATTTATATACTACTTTGCTTTGTTGCTAAAAGGCTATCAAGAATTACTAAAGTCTAATTCTGATGACAAAAGGTGGTAACTAACAAGAAAAAAGTGAAAATAATGTTTCTTTTAGTATTACCATTTATATGATAATAATATTTTTTTTCATTATTGCTATTAGGCATACAAGAGCTTTGGCAACGAGTATTTTGGGGGGTTAAAACTAGTTTTATATTTAAGAAGGGGTTGTTTGTTTAGTTACATGAGTTCCCATGCTACTTTCTAAGAAAATCAAAGGATTATACTTACATTTATACAACAATGTCAAGATTATAATATAATGAAAATCTAAGATGAGTGTGAACCAAGCTCTTAATTACGCCACAATCAAGCTTGGACAGGTTGATGAAACGGTATCATATGACAAAGGTCATCTTTATTTGTTTGTTAATAAAAGTGCACTCTTGACAATGTCATATAAATCTTTTTACGGATAAATGTAACTGTAGAAAGCATAATGCGATATGAAATCATATTCCGTTTATTCTCTTAAGTTTTACCTACAACGGTAAGCTGTATGTATGTATGTATGTATGATTTAATGAGTTAAAAACATTGGTGAAGTTTTTCTTACTTTTTTGTTTCGTCTATTCTGTTGTAGCACATCACATCACTTCATTACCATTATTAAGTTCAGAGTTTTCTTTTAAACTTCAGGCATTGCGTGAACATGCACCTTTTAGTGCTTTCTAATTTCTAACACCGGAGGCAGGTGGAGAGACGAAGAGTGGAGAAATCAAAAGGGAAAAGCTTCCTTTTTACGTTTTTTACTTTGATTCACTGTCTTCACTTTTTCAGATTGTCAAAAAAAAATAGACGAGTATATATAATATTTGAAGTGAAGACGACCGATCTTAAATATAATATTTATAAAGACTTGTATGGTTAGTTTCGATCGTTTAAAGATGTTAGAAAGTAGATGAGTATATATTATATGCGAAGCGAAGACGACCCGATTTTAACCATAATGATTACAAAGACTTGTATGGTTAGTCTCGATCGTTTGAGGATGTTGGTTATACTGTTACATAATTCGACGCTTCATTTAGTCTCTCTTTTCACCAATCACCCCCATATTTGTTCGATAATACTAATACATTTGACACAATCTGAAGATTAGGTGATGCCAATAGAATTGCTTCAAGTCGCTAGACAGTTCCGCACTTTGAAACTAGCCGATTATTTTTCGATATTGTAACCTCTCTCGTTTATGCTAGACCTTTTTATCTTTTTCCTTTTGTTTCCTTCCTTCCTATTCTTTTCTCATACTTCATTCCTTTTGAGATGCAATTCTATTTATTCTGTTCAAATACTAAAGATATTTACACAGTAAGATTCATTTGAAATAAAACTTTACCACACATATTAAACAACAAAAAGTGAGTAAGCTCATGTGACAAACGTATATGCGAGTTAAAGTGCAATTTTTATTATGGTACGCGGTAACATGTTTTTATTTTCGGTACACATTATTGTATGTTTTCAAATGTAGTGGTTTTATTGGGTGCCATGCCATGTTTCACGGACAAGGTTTCTAACGAATCAAAGTACATTAAACACAAAGCCAAAGCCTCCCCCAATCTCAATCTC
The DNA here is from genome assembly GCA_033070095.1 of Escallonia herrerae. Lineage (NCBI taxonomy): Eukaryota > Viridiplantae > Streptophyta > Magnoliopsida > Escalloniales > Escalloniaceae > Escallonia > Escallonia herrerae. The sequence continues at coordinate 45,738 of JAVXUP010002012.1, forward strand.
AATCTCAATCTCAATCCCAATCCGTGAGTGTGCAGTGTGTAAGAACCCACGAAAAACATTGGCAGCAAACAGCCCGACACACATCCTTTGTACAATGGATTCTTACTTGAAACAGCAAACAGAACACACACACACACACACACTGACACTGTGAGTTTGATAGAAACCCATTAAACAAACAAGCTAGAAAGCAACCAGCTTTTGCTTTTCAATGCCCTCCCTCTCTCTAAAGAAGCCCGATTATTTCCATCGTTTCCGAAACTCGTACACCCTTTTGTTCTTTTCATCGCTCTCTCTACACACTATTCTTCTTTCTCTCTTTAAAAGCTCCTCCTATGCAAATTGCAGCATGATGCTGAAAATGACGTGGAGGTGAGATGGCTTCGCTGCTGACAATGGCAAGCAGTAGCAAGAATGCAACTGACGATGATGGCGTGAAGCCCACTATTTTTCACGATTTTCTGGGTAAGAATTGTGGGTCTGATTCTTTGCCGGCGGCGGCGAAGGCTGCCGCAGCCGGCGACGTGGAGGCGTCTCCGTCGGCCTCCGCCTCGGCTGGTGCTTCTTCCGGCGGCGGCCGTGGGCCCATCTCCGCCACTTCTGATCTGGGTTCCGGTAAGACCAACAACCCCTTTGACCATTTTTCTGTTTCTTTTATTGCTTTTGCTTGAAATTTTGATTTTTGCTTTCTGGTTGATTGTTGGTTTGAGTCTTGATTTTGTTACTAGGGTGAGCTCTTGGCGAGTAGGGTACTACTGTAGATGCATGGCGTACTAGCCTTTATTGCTGAAACTGCTTTAGTGTTGGTGTTCTCTAGGGAAAAAATGCTGACATGCACACATTCACACAAAAATGTGTGCATGTGTGTTTGAATGTCTTTGTGCCTATGTATTTCTCTGGCTCATTTTCTCTACTTGTGTGTATGTGTATGGGCTTTGTATTTCTCTGGCTCTGTTTCTCTAAAGCTATCTCTGGTTTACTGGGGTAGGTATCTTCGGTTATGGAGTAGTTTTAGTGAGGTCACTACTGGAGTTGGTAGCTGTAATAAGCTTGCGTTCTGCGAACCTCTTGTTTATATAAACGACCTCCATTCACCTGTATAGTCTTTGCCTGATTTATTTCATACTCCATTTAATTGGACCATAGGATCTTGTAGGTAATGCAATCGTTGTCGGTAAGTTGTTTCTGACGGACTTCAAAAGTTTCAGTTGAGGAACATTTGTCAAGAAGCTTATTTAATGAAATTGTGACTGTCTTGAGACACTAATTTCTAGTTTGAGACTATCGATTGCAATTGCCAGGTGCACTTCAATTCTGAGATTGTAGTTTGATTGTTTTCTCATTAATTATGGTAGAAAGACAGGTTAGCAATCATTTTGAGGGGGTGCCTTTCTATGGGCCAAGAAGTGAGTTAGGTAACAGATTTAAGCGAAGTAACTCGGATTCTGCTTTTATGGGGTCATCAAGAGATGGATTCCCGCAAATGCGACCAGACTCACTCGAGAGCTCCCATTTAATGAAGGTCAGCATTATCATCATTCTCTTTCTACTAGAATCACTACTATTCCTTTGTCTTTTCTTGTTAAATTGTGATGTAAGTGATACCATAGTTTGTTGGGTGGATGTTATTCAATATATCTGATGCTTTGGTAGTTCTGTTCAAGTTCAGATGCTCCGAAGTGTGGGGGGAGAGCGACCTAGGCGGCCCCTTGATGAGGAAACCTTTGTTGGTATGCATCCACTGAGACCGACTTCGGCTTCTCTTATAGTACAGTCGGCCACTAGTGATAGAACTGCTTCCAAGTGGGAACGAGCTATTCCCATGAGTATTGGTACGGTAATGCAGCATCCTCCGCGTGCTGGTCAAGTTATTCCTTTCGGGTATCAAGCAATGTCAAACAGATTCAAAGACACGAATGCAGGTCCGCCAATTATATCTCAAGCAGCTGCTGATGAAGGATCTAGGACAGGAATCAAAAGGTCTGGCCTATTGAGCTCACTTAATGCCAGTAGTGGAAATGCTGACAGGAACCTGCCAAGTGGTGGCAAGCAGAAGTCTGGGGTTTGTGAACCAGAATCTTCTAATCCTATGAGGTAGAGATCTCAATAACCTTGATTATCTCTGTCTCTCATATCAAAAATTTTTCTTTGGGTTATTCGAGAGTTGAAGAGACATTAATGCCTCTAATTTCTGGCAGTCGACAAGGATCAACATACGCTACTCGCCAGATGACGATTTTTTATGCGGGTCAAGCCCATGTTTTTGATGATGTCCACCCAAACAAGGTTTGTTTCTAATATTGCCATCTCTGATTTGTGCAATTTGCTCCTTCAACATACAATATTATGTGCTTATAATTTTGTTAAGCAAGTGATTTGCTTGACATGACTTGTAGGTTTCTTATGCGGTCATCTGAGAATCGACAATCTTTGTGTACTTCTAGAGGGAATTTTTGTCGTACTCCGTATCATTCTGACGTGGAACTTTGGTTTGAGTTTTATCTATTGAGAAAATGTGGTCTAAAGCATGTGAGGCTCTTTCTGGATTACTCATACCTCTGGCAGATGTTATAGGCTAGTGTATAATAGATAGGCAGCATTGCAGTGTTAGCTAAGATTAGAGGAAACTGGAAAGCATGTAATTTGTCAAAAGTTCTACACTAAGGGTGCAAGAAGTCAATCATCACTTTGGCACTTAACCTTACCTCTTGTTTTTTATAGATCTATTAGAGGATATAAAAGGATGTTCTAGTGATCCAAGTTGTAATGGCAACTACATCCGCCCCTTTAGCATTATGATTTTTAAAAACCTCCCTCCATTTTTATCATGTGCACTACGTTGGAGATATTCTATCTCAAGTCTCAACATAGAGAAACAAAACCTCCGCAAATTAAATAGGTGGTTAACGTAGTGGCATGTGGGTATGCATGATATGCTTGGTTCTCTTGAGGATCTGTTATATGTATATTATGGGCCGCAATAGGTGATGAAGTGGTGGGTGAGAACCAAGGCAGTGATGCCAGAATTTGGCAGGATTCCTGTTGGCTGAATTCTCTTCATGTGATTAATTGTGCAACAATTGGAGGCAAAACACTTACTTTAGTGGGTGAAGGTATTCTCTATGGTGTAGGAGGAGTCATATACTCTCGGTAAACGCAAGTGCTGAGACCACCTGATCGTCCTTGTGACACTCCATCCAACACTTGAAAGTGTTGAAAAGCCTGCATGGCCCTGCCATGGAAACTCAAGAGTACCTAAATGGCCTGGCCTTTTAAGGTAGACAATGCCTTGTTCTGAGGCTGTTGTTATGGGTCATCAAGAATGTATTCGAGCCAATCTTGAAATCTCAGACCAGATCATTCGGTCGGACTGCAACTGGTTGGGTAAATGATGGCAGGCTGATGTTTTTGCCATATCAAGGATAACGCCTCGGGCAAACAAAGGAGGTTATACTAGACATAGGCTAAAGGGAGTTTCTGGGCTACTTAAGCTAAGGTTAATATGGGCCTTAGAGCCGGAGGTAGGGAGAATGTAAAGCGGTTTTATAAGAGTATATAGATATCCTTAGAAAACCCTTCAAAGGAACTTAAGAGTGCCTACATCAGTAGACCTTTTTAGGAGGCAATTTCTTGTCGAGACTGTTAATTTAGTCATCACAAATGATAGTAGAGGTGTCTCTTAACAGAGAGGGCCACAACATGTGGTTCTATTGCTGGTTGTTGTGGGAAACGAAGGCAGGCTCAAGTGCAACCCTTTTCCGAGAAACAAACGGGAGCCTCTTAAATCCCATGTTCACTTTTTCGATACAATATCTAGGCCCATCATCTAACAGCTTAAGCTTTAAGAGCGTATAGTTACTTACATAGAATATATTATGCGATCATCAAACATGCAGAATTTTTTGGTACAGAAAATGATCACTGCAACCCAGCTAGATTGTTAACGTACTCGGTCCACTAGAAAGAGATATTGCCACATTGGGCCTCTCCGTTGATTGCCAAATCTCTTCTTCATTCAAATGTACTCCCTCCGTCCCAAAAAAACTTGATCATATTTCCTGATAGATTCGTTGAATTCCCATTCGTCTTCTTTATTCAAAAGTACTCTTTACATTTACTCCTCCACCAAACCATTTTTCTCTCTCCTGGCTCACCTTCTTCCCTCCCTCTCTCTTTCTCTCTCTTGGGGTAGAATGGGAAACTCATAAGATATGGCTCATGTCTTAAATAAATGTGCAAGTCAAACACGATCAATTAATTAGGGATAGAGGGATTAGCTTTCTTTTTGCAAAAAAGCAACATCATGGACTGTGGGGCAATATCATGATGAGTATTAGCAACATACTACACGTATATGCTATTGACTGATAAACTAATAATTAGTTTTTGGTCGGAACATAATATTTTAGATAAAATAAAATTACGCTAAACCTCGAAGCGAAATTTGTAGTGCACCGGTTAGTTTCGTACCGTTGAAATTGATAGACCAAGCTTTCTACAATATGGTATTATCTATGCTTGTATCTTGGGCTTCTAGGTGGATTGAAGAAGTGGGCCTGGAGGAGCTGTGAAGACATCCTTAGAAAGTCCTTAGACTCCGAGATGTCCTCAGTTCCTGAAGCTGGACTTATGTTTTGGATTCTTGAACAATGTCCTCTAGGGTGTTCCTCGAGGTAGCCACACTAGCTGTTAGACTGGGAAGGTTTAATATTCTGATTTCCACTATAGGGTCGTCCATATTAAGTGGCCATTGTATTGTACTCCTACAGTACAGAGAAGGTGGAGTAGAGGAAATAAATTGGATGATTGTTTTTTCCCCCCCTTCATTCTTGTCATCAACATCATGATGCCATCTCAAAGGGCTTGGCAAAGGTCCTGTCTAACAGCTGTTGAGTTGCACGTTGGATGGATTTGCTACATAGATTATGGCTTAGACATTACTTACCATTATATATGCATGGCCTGTAGTTAAGTGATTTCCGATGTGCATACCTGACCTCATGATTTATTTGTATAGCATTGGCTACACCTCAGACTTGACCTTGTCTCAAGCTTTAGCTTTTACCATTCTAGTTTACTAGCCCAAAAACCTGTGCCAAGCACGAGATGGTCTTATTCGCGGCCATCTACTTTGGAGGCTTTGAATTGCATAATAAAATGCACATTCTACATTTTCATGGTTATTTCATTAAAGTTAGTCACATTTATTTCTAAATGGGTGAACTTCCATTTGGTAAAATAAATTGACCCTTGTGGTAAAATATTAATTAAAAATGTATGTCCTTGTGCGTGATTTTGTTTTGGTAACCATATAGAGGAACACAAGTTATAAGTTTATTTGTACACAAAAAATAGGAAAAAGTAGGTCTTTATGAGTGAGTATGTTAATAGGTTGAGTTTTAGAAGGACTAGAATTAGTCTTTAAATTATATAAGCTTACAAATATAACCTTCATTATACTTGCAAAATAAGTAAAATTTTAAAAGTAAGGAGTAACCTATCCAAATTTAAATCAATTGTTAGATCATTTTTTTTTTCCAGAATCTCATAAGTTATTTGGATTTTTTTGGATCCATGATTTTTTTAATATTAGATAACGCTTTTTAGGGATATAATTGTCAAAATTAAGTCTTAATGGAATAATATATTGATGAGGTAAAGTTTAGGAATGTTTAGTAGTAGTTTTATAATGATATAAGGCTTATTATATATTAGCGTAAGGCTTACTACCTGGCCTCTTCTCTTTCACAATCCATCTGATCCCTACGTAGTATGATCACCATCATCGTCCTCTCCTCAGCCAACCTCCGCCCCCGTTAGCTTCGACCATCACCACCTTCGTCTTTGACCCATTACTAGTACGTCCACCCTGTCACTTCCTTCAACCACCACCGATGGCCACCTCTTTTAAGTTCAAATTTTCAAGAATGGATTTGCTATTTCGAGTATTTGGTAGATTGATTCTTGATTTAAGTTCCTCACGATTTTGTTTAAAGTTCCAAGTGGGCTTAATATTGTGTATGGCGGTTGATTGAGGGTTACGATGATGGTTGCTTGTGTTGGTTTGAGGCGGGGAAGGTGGTGTTATTAGGGACAAACATCGCCCAAGGCAAGCCTGGGCATTGACCAGGCGGCATGGCGGTGAATATGGTGCTTGAGGGGACATGGCGGTGAAGATGGTGATGACTGCAATGGAATGATGACGTCGTTGGTTGTGCCGTCAACATTAAAGACGAAGCCCACTATCAGTCAGGTATGGTGGTTGATTGATGATGAAGTTGCTGCAGCTGAGAGCCTGAGATGAATCTGAGCGAAGATTTGGGTTCTATTGCTTCATCAACAGTAATGGCTTCTGGCAACGACTAGGCAACTAGTCGAAGCACCTAGGTGATTGCTTAAGGTGTTGATGCAAGCACCTAATGCATTGAGGCGAACGACATAGGTGTCGCGGGGAACTGCCTAAACGTTGAGGCGAATGATAGGCGCGTAAAATGACGATGCTGTGATTGGATATCAACAAAGAGAAGAGATCTGAACTGGCAAGTTAATACGATATTTCCATAATGAGAAAACTTAAATGTTAGAGCCGGTAATTTTCAAGATTTGGGAGGCTTTTTGATGAATGGAAGTCAAGATTAAACATATCCCGTTTCATTTTTTTCCAGGTTGAGTAAAAAAGTTAGAGTTAAGAAGTTAATAACTATTTTTGGTTATGAAGTATGAGGCCCACCGTGGATAATTCAACATAATTGATCAAGGATATTTATTATTTATAATGGACTGTACGTAATTGATTCTGGTGTGCTTTGTAATCTCTCTATCTGTTGAAGTTGCCTATGGAAGAAGAGAAGGGAGAATAGACAAAAGACTTGTGGGCTATTGCAACTCTTAACTTTTTGGGCTATTGCAACTCTTAACATGTAAAGGGTAGAATAGGCAATACAATGCATTTTGACCATTTTCTTAAAGTTTGTGTGAAGTCAAAGTGAGTGATAAATCTGGGTTGGAGGGAGTATTACTTATCTAACATTATTTTCTTCCTATATAAGTCCTCTAGTACTAGGTTGTAATCAAGAAATGAAAGATAATAGTCCCTCCTTGCCAAAAATATATATCAGTTCTCCTTTTTTGGATGTCTCTTTGGGCTGTCCCAAATTTATTGTTCACTTTTCAAATTTGGTAACTAAAATCTCTTTATTTCCAGTATTACCCTTATACTAATAACGCTTTCTCTCTTTTTTAAGATCCATTCTCCCTCTTTTTTTTTTCCTGACCCATTTGTACTCTCTCTCCCTTCTTCTCTGTAGACCCACCTCCCTGTCCCTCTTCTCCTTTTTTTCCCGTCAACCAAATAAGTTTCATCACCGACTACCACCGCCTTGCTCACTGCCATCTCCCTTCCCCGCTGTCTCCCTTCGAGCACCATCAATGCCACCATTCGAGCATTGTTGCCGCCGCCCTTCGACCACAATACCAACTCGGATATGTCAACCAATTAGATTTGGAGATTCAACTTTTAAGTCTAAGATTTGATTTTGGAAGATGTTGAAATTTAGATTTGATTTATTAACTTTATTTCACATGATTTTGAACTGATAGATTAGTTGTTTGATGACCGGTGACATGGTGGTTGATTGGGGCGATGATGGTGATTGTTGCCGGTATTTGGCCTAAGACGGCAGTGCAGAGGCTGGGAATACCACCTAGGTGAGAGAAAATTTAAAAGTAAAAAAGGAAAAGGGTTATAAGGGTGTATAGGAAACTTACACTCTGTTTGGTTACCCAATTCCTTTAATTACATAGTGATTTGGTTGTAGAGAGGATGAGATTTTTTTTTTTTTATCCAATTTCAAAAAGTATTCAAAATCTTCTTTTCATACTCTTAAGTCCTTCAACTTTTTAAAACCAAACAATTAATTTCACAGTTCCTCTTTCCATACCTACCATACACTCCTCAGTCCTCTCTCCCTTCTTTGTTCGTAATATAGACGGTCTGTATTATTTTTCATATAGATACCTTAGTTAAGTATTTTTCTTTTGATAGCGATCCATTTGTTCTTGCAAATGTGCTCTTATATGTGCATTTTTTTTGTTCATAAAACATATGTGCATATTGGTATTTGATATCCAAACACAATTTCATTTGAATGTTCAACTCAAATTTACTAACCAAACAATAAAATTGAGTTACTAAATGATTTCCCAAGTGGAATCTTTTCAACAATTCAGAAACATGAAAACCATGCAATGATTTTGGTAACCAAACAAAGAGCTAACTTTTGTAATCGCGCTAAGTCAAAGTGAGCAATAAATCTGCGATGGAGGGAGTGATATATGAGTTACACAGGATAATGTAATATATACATTTAACTTCTTTTTATCTCTTACTTAATCTTAATTGATATTCCTTTTCATGTCTTATCTAACATGTTCCGGTACCAACTAAACGCTATAAATTTGAGATCCGGTTTGGTAAGCGAACTCTACCTTCCCAATGCTTTATCATGCTTCCAACTACTGCAGATTTGACTCTGTTTGGGCTGATCCAAAGAAAAAGCTATGATTGACCATTATTCAGCAGGTTAGAATTGGGCTTAATCATCATAAGTTATAAAGCATGAGAAGATGGAAAAACTTGGATGAAGTCTAGACGATTGCCAGATTCCATACAAATCTGGCGGAGTGCCGGAATCAGATTTCACATAGTTCAACACGAAACTTATGGGGCATGGTTCTTATTTCACACCGAAGTTCAATTTCACGGAGTGGAGCTCTTCGCCATTATTTGAAAATGATTTTCTGTAAGAAGAGTAGTCAATTAAAGAAAGTGGTTCAATATTGAGAAAAGACTTCTATAAAAAATAAGAATTTTTTAATAAAAAATTAGAACCACTGAGAAGGGGAGTTTGCAAGTGCAGAGATATATTCGTCATACGAACTGATTCAGAGGGTAAATAGATCTAAGACATGGCATAAGTTATCATCAATACCTACAATGGATAACACCATTAACTCTAACTCCTAAGCATGCTTCTAGGAGTTGAGAGTGTATCTTGAAACTTGGCAACACAGAATCACCAGAAAAAATCTCAGTCACTTCAATCGCACTCCTTTGGAGATCGTCCAACCTTGCAAAGCTCTCATAGGATTTGATGGCTCAATGTTTCGATGTAATAAAAACTTTTATCGCACTCCTTTGTAGATCGTCCAACCCTGCAAAGCTCTGCAAGGATTTGATGGCTCAATGTTTAGATGTAATAGAACAGGATAGATATTGTGTTCTACAGAGTAATGATGTTAGCAGCTATTTTCCTTGACGCAACCAGGTTGATTTCGTGTTTTCAGGCAGATGTGATAATGGCTTTAGCTGGATCAAATGGAGGATCTTGGTCCACAAACTATGCGCCAAAATCAGCTGTCAGGCCGAACCCTGGTGAAAATTATCTGCCAAGTGGTGAGAAGGATGCAGGCATGGCCTCTCAGTCCGCATTATCAAGGGAGTTGCACGGAAGATTAGCCGTCATGGGGAACTCCAGTCATGGTTTTGAATCTGTCGATCGAATCTCAATACTCCCAGGTAGAGCAACTCAATTTTCTGAAAAATGTGCTATTGTTCGATTTTGGGTTGATTCTATATTGGTGGTACGATATCATGACTAATGGTTCATTTTGTTTTCTTAGTTATGCCCTTGTGCATATACATTTCCTTATTGAACCGACTAGTCCCCTGAGTTATTATGAAAAATGATTTCACTCTTGCTTTTTCTTGTTATGCTAATGAAATAACCACCATCAAGAATCTGGAATGTACTTTGTCCCCACATGGCGGTAATATGAGTCACAGTGCTGTGGGATCGTTACTGGCTAGAACCATATTGACCTAACTCACTTCTTATTTCTTTAGTTCAGAGCCAAAATGAAGCATGGATTGATCCATGACGTGGCCAACATCTGTTTTGGCTTTTGAAGATTTTTTTCTTTTAAGGGCTGCGTGCTTGGGAAGGACCAACCCCCCTCCTCCTCTCTATGACCCCTATCTGGGTTAAAGGGAAATAACTTTTGCTGTTAATAATGGATGCTGACACAATTGGAAGGAAAAAAATACTCGAAAGTTATTGTGACCAAGCTGGTTCGTAATATAAACAAGCTCCAGACCTGCCTCACTGTAGTAGACGACCTGACCAGACCACAGAGAATGTGCTAGTTGGTTCCTTAGGTGCCATGATAAACAGGCTACTCAAGTTTCATCTGCCACAAATATGAACCTGGGGTGATATTCATATCGAAAACTGTACAAATTGCTGGACTGTTACATTTTCCACTTGTTTCTCAAATGTATTCTAGGTGCATAATATATAAGGTATGATATTTATTTGCAGGAATTCATCAGGGCAGCATTATTATGAAAGATGCAAGAGGTCCAAACCAAGAGACAGAGCCTGGTGCAGAAGAAAGACGCGAGGTATGATGTAGAAGTAGAACTCCAGATTGCCTCGTAAATACTGGGTTGTTATCCTGAAGGGATCAGTTTTTCTGCTGCACCTTCTACGAGGTCCATTGCGGTTTACCTCCTTTTCCCTTTTCTTTTCACCCTTGTTTCATCTGTAGAAACCTGAGTAAGCAGCTGAACTCAATACAAAATTTGCTATACATCCCATGCGAATGCTTAAGTTGAACACTGCAGCCCTGCGCCCCCACACCACCCAACAAACAGTGCACATGCACATGTTGCAAGCCACGGGAGATGCACGGCCAGATCCAAGTACATGGCAACCAAATTCTGAGAAAAGGGTTTGAAGGGGGATTGATGATTAAAACGTTACCATCCCCTAATTTTGCAAACCAGTCTTCGCATTTGGCTCTAGTCTGCTTATGATGACAATGGATGACTTTCATGGGTCAATCTCTCCTATTATGTTTGCTTCAGTGAAGAGATGTTCGGATGCAAAAGGATCAATATCAGCTGAAGCTGATTTACAAAATTTGGAATAACTAATAAATGAGGAAACTTTGAACATGGTTCACGCACTTGCAGCGTTTAGTCAGTTTAGTCCCCGCAGTACTATATTCAGCCGCCATGGTCCACAAAGTTTATCCCAAATTCGCAGTCCTTTTGTTCCCTTTTGTCAAATTTTGCTCGTTAGTGGGCTCATGACAGCGGCAAAGAGTATAAGGTCCATGTACTATTGACGCTTTGCAGATTTAGTTCCTAAGTTAATTTCTTAGCGCTCATGGTCCTTAAACGTTGCACCATTAATAAGCTCCGTCTTTTGGTCAGTTTAGATTTTATTTTGGGTGGTGAGGAACCAAGGCAATCTATACCTTGGCGACCCGAAACCCTATTTTGGGGATTTCGGGGAAATATGATAGGTTGCGTGACTGAAAAATAATATGGCTTCGAGGCACATTGTAATACTTTTCTTAAGTTTATATTTGTCATCACCTCACCAGAAATGGATGGTGTACAACGAGTTGCTGACAAATGTCCTTCAAGATACATCGATACACCTTAGTGAATAACATTTGTATAAATGATATTCACTCCACATAAAAGTGTATGGAGGGTGGACAATCTTTTTACAAGAAAGAATTCTACAGAAATTCGTTCCAATAGAAGATCTGGATAAAAAAATAACTGAGAGAGAGAGAGAGAGGGGGGCTAGTAAATGGTGTGTACAAAATTAGATTTTTGCTGTATTTATAGAGCACTGGTGGCTGATCATCAAAGGTCACACCCTAGTTCCCAACGGATGGGTCTGCATGAACTGGTGCAACCGTAACCAACCAACTGCCAACGGTAAGATTTGCCCCGACCCGAGCCGTTGCACCGGTTCAACACCAATCCAAACGGACGGTCATATCCGATCATGAAAACTTTAAAGCGTCTAATCGCGTCTTGTGAAGTGCGCCATCGGAGTGTCATATTACGCCTCAGCCCACTGCAACCCTCACGTGCGTGTACACGTGTATGTGATTGTTTTTCGTTTGCGCCATACTCGGTACACATGCATAAACTTTAACATACCACATTTGGACTCTAAAAAACAACACATTTGGACAATATATTTTGGTGTTTACACCATGCCCTCTCCCTCTTCCGTCTTTATCTACTTTCCCAACCACCGTGTACCTGAACATTTGACCACCCGTTACAAAAGCCATCGCCTCACCGACCATTCTTCCTCTAATTCTAATATATTGCCATCACCACCTTTACCCAGATGACAATCCCTCTGCAAATGCTGCACACTCCTTAGGCAACACTTCTTTAGAGCGCAACCCATCTTTGACACCACCATCTTTGCCCTTAAAACCATCACCTAAACAAGCGTAAAATCCGTCGTTCTTTTCTTTAGACTTTTATCTCCTTTCATTTGATGTATAAACTGGGGATGACATTCGAGCTTTGACGGGGTAAATTGGTAAAAGAAGTTGGTGTTGACAACTCCTCCTCATAACTTAGTTTGTGCAAACCGATGTCTACCTCAAAAGAAAGCGTATCATGCTGATTTTCCACTATTTTGATCTTGAAGTTTTATTTATATATATGTCTACAACATGAGATTGGACACTTAAGGTCTAACTTGGATGACGGGTGTGGGTTAGTGTGTGTTTCACTGTGTGTCAGTGAGTGTGTGTGTGTTCTTCGGGTGTGAGTGTGCGCATGCTTAAACATATGAAGTGTGTAATGGCGTAGTAGTAGTAGTAGTATGTATATATATATATATATATATATATATATATATATATATATATATATATATACATATACATATATATGTGTGTGTGTGTGTGTGTGTGCGCGCGCGTGTGTGTTTTGAGGGTGTTTGGAAGTGACCGTGGGTATGTAAAACAAGTGTGTGCTCGGCAGTGAAGTGGGGAAGGAAGTGTGAGTGAAAAAGGTGTGATAGTGTTTGTTATGTAGCGGTAAAAGCAAAGAGGAAACATGACCACCCACACCTACACCTTGAGGCGTGACATTGGAAATCCCGCCACAATAATTAGCTCCGACGTCGTTGTCCATGAGCGATAAAATGGAACTTTGTGTGGCATGATCACCAATATCCAACAAGGTAGAATCCCTTATGGGCATGGACAAGTCACGTTGCGGAGGAGATAGCCTGTCACCATTTGGCACAAGATTTCGGGTAGAGGAATCATATCCCATGACAATAGCCTCCATTTCAATAAATAAATCAATGCTACTCGACTGCGAGAGTTGAGATTGGAGATCAAACATGGCTTCTACATCTCCATCATCCTCAATCGGTACTTTCATATAATAGGTCTTAGCACCGATTCTAACCATCCGCGAATACCTACAATTCAACTTCAACCTAAAATATTCTGTCTGATCCTATGCAGCTATACAACTTATCCATCAAGCAATTAAATGTCAAGTTACCCTCCACCTTGATCAACTTCTTTTGTCCACAAGCATATGCATAACCATCTGAATCTTCTACTACATTTCCTCCCCAGTAACATAGCAGCCTTACGGAAGGAGCCATGACTAACGTTCAGCATTTGCATGAAAATATGATAGAAATATGATTAATTTTTCTATACAAACTATGTGTCATTACAAAGCATGGTAAATCACAACTTGGATGAGGCTTGATTGGGGCGCACACACGCCAAGCCACAAACACAAACGCACACCAACACACACACACACACACACACACACACACACACACACACACACACACACACACACACACACACACACACACACACACACACACACACACACAGTGGGCATATTCTGGCCCATAGCATCCGTCCATTTCTTTATTGCTCCTAATATCATAAAATGATTTAAACTATTATATATACATAACTAATTTACATTACAATTACATATACAACAAGATTAAAAAGCACAAACTCACCAAATCTTTGATGCGGTAACTTTCTATTTGGCAAAGATCAACTGTATTTGCAGTGACCCGATAAGTTCTGCATGGTGGTTAACTTATAATGCTCTTAGAAGGTGAGCAGAGAGGGCTCAACAATTGAGTCAAATTATTGATGACTTGATCTGAACATTGCTAAAGTCAAGATCATCTGAGATTCCAAGTTAAGGTAGCTCCCAGCTGCTATCATGTTTTGTTTCTGCAAAGAAAGATGTTAAAGGTATTGAAATCCGCCATCTTACTCCCACAAAGAGCGACCTTCTTAATACAACGAATAAACTTATAAATACAGATTTTCAAGTCCTATCAACTTTTTGCATGACTAAAATTACTTTTTGTTGCCAATGTAGCGACGTCGGCACCACCAACACTTCGGGAAAATATGTAAAAGTGGGCTCGGTGCGACTCCCACCTTAAGGGGGTCGGCCATATCTCTTGGCAGGGGATCAGACACCTCCCTTAAGGGGGGTGGGGGTTGGCCACCTCTTTTAAAGGAAGGGTTGGCCACCTCCCTTGGGGGGGGGGGTCGACCACCTCCCTTAAAGGAAGGGTCGGCCACCTCCCTTAAAAGGGGTCGGCCACCTCCCTTAAGGGGGGTCGACCACCCTTGTCATGAGGGGGTGCTGCTGATGCCTTTTTTCTCAACTCATGCAAACACTATGGTATGGAATGCTCTCTCATCACTCGCGACTGTGCGGTACCTGTTGCTGCCTATACGCCGTCGCTGTGATGACCGTTGCCCGCGCTTGAGCGCCATTTCCGACACTCTGCCTCACCCATGCGTCGCGCCGCTGATACAACAGTGTCCCCTGGCTCTCTGTCACACTAAAGTGCCCCTGGCACCTTGACCGCGCCCATGTGCCACTTCCATGACATGTGCCCCTGGCACCAAGTATTGTCTCGTGACAGTCATTGCCCTGCCCGTGCGCCACAATCATGTTACAGGCCTGCGAGCACCACATTCACCACACCATGCACCCCCGCCATGGACATGGAACATGTTCCAACCCACTCTTCGGAGTGTGTAGCATTTTGAGGGGCTCTACTCGTAGTGCTTCGGCATGAGGACCCCTCGCAGGGGGATGGGCTCGCTACCACAAAAACCATCGCCCCTTCATTTGTGGGGGCTCTGCTCGTTGTGCTTCAGTATGAGGACCCCTCACAGCAGGATGGGCTCGCTACCATAGAAGCCATTGCCGCCTTCATTCCCAGGGGGGCTTTGCTCATGGGGCTCCGCTCATAATGCTCCGGCATGAGGACCCCTTACAGCAGGATGGGCTCGTTGCCACAGGAGCCATCACTACCTTTATTTTGGGGGGCTCCGCTCGTAGTGTTCCGGCACAAGAACCCTTTGTAGAGGGATAGGCTCGTTACCACAAAGCTATCGCCGCCTGGGTGACTTGGATAACACTAGGCACTGAGCTGTGACCATGTCCACTCACGTTACTAGTGATCATCATCGCCCACAGGACGATGACCTTCGTGTCATTCTGAGACGGGAGCAGGTCTTTGGAGGGCATCGCACCTAGTTCGCCTGGTAGTTGGTTACATGGGCAATCCTCACCGCTGTTAGGTTCTCTACATGTCTCTCGACGCACCTTGTGGGATTCCGTAAGGGCTTGGACCGGTGGCTTGGGCAACGGGCTTGCTCTGATCATCCGTCGTGTGTGGTCAGTCTTCTCAGACAGGTAGAGCGACGACGCTGTGGGGGGCAAGGAAGTGCGGATTTGGGAACCGACAGTCCAACATAACACCGATACTTGTCGACCCCTAGCGACGTGTCACCTCTAGGGGTGACACGTGTCAGCTGATGACACCATGATGACACATTATAAATAGGGGACCTTGGATTTCATTTTCAACAGAATTCTCTCATTTACATTTTCACATTCTCTCTCTAAAAACCCATTCTCTTTGGAATTCTAGAGGGAGAAACATACTTGGACCTCTGACATCGGACCCCTGACGTTGGGCCCCTGACTCGGACCTTGACTTGGACTGTCAACTACAGGCCCTATTCGTCTATGCCTTGTGTCCACAACACTGGCAGCCCTCACGGCCTGTCTGGGGAGCCTTGCTTTCTGCCCTTACTCCACCTTCACTGTCTTTCACTTTGTACAGCTGGTAGCTGACTCGAACTGCATCCTTTGCCGCACCTACACGTAAGTACAAATCCATTTTTCTTAGCATCATTTTGGCGATTCTACTGTGGAGGTGAGCATCGTACTGCAGTCTGCCTGTCTTCCATACTTAGCCACCATGCCTGTACAATAGAGAACTACCGGACAACCAGCCAAGGCCACAACCCTCCTATGCAAGAAAAGCACCACCCTTGTGATTAGGAAGAAACTAGCGCCACGCGACTCCAAGACTAGCTACCAACCACTACACCCGACCTGCAAGTGGTTATAAGTGTAGCCATACAGCAACTCACTCCGACCATCACCAATTTGCAAGATTTGCAGAACACTCTACTAGCTGCCATTATGGAGATGCAAAGATCCATATAGGCATTGGCCTCGCAGCAAGCCGCTCCATCAATCCAGCCTTCAGGACCTGGGCCGGCTCTTGACACCGCCCAGGCCCCAGTGTTGCGACCACCACCGCCTCTAGTATCCAGACCCTTGGCAGTAGGACTCGCGACACCCTCGTCACCTGTAGTTGATGCATCTCCTTCTGTAGTGCCACCCTACATGCTGCACATGGATCTAGGGCCAGTGTTGCAGCAGATTCTCCCCGTCGTCACACTATCTTGTCCGGTGCCAGCAAGAAGCTTTTCTGAAACTCATGACTCCATCGAGATGGAACCTAATTCTTACCCACTCGCTCGAACAACATCAAACCACCGGCCAAGTGGTGGACATGTCTCGCCCACCCACCCATGCCCATGTACAATTGCCATCACCAATCCCTATTATGTATTTACCCTCTATTGCTCCCGCCCACCACGTTGCCCTACTTGGGGGCTCAGAGGCTCGTGACTCCCCAGGCAGCCATCACCCCTTGACTGGTAATGAGGAACCATTCCCCAACTATGTCACCCGGTCTGA
This sequence comes from Escallonia herrerae, assembly GCA_033070095.1. Classification (NCBI taxonomy): domain Eukaryota; kingdom Viridiplantae; phylum Streptophyta; class Magnoliopsida; order Escalloniales; family Escalloniaceae; genus Escallonia; species Escallonia herrerae. The sequence continues at coordinate 62,707 of JAVXUP010002012.1, forward strand.
CTTGGAAGCATTTATCCATCGCCTATCAAGGAATCCTGAACCAGACTCCTCAGCCCAGCTGTAGGCCATGGCCCGTACGCCAATGATATAGCCATCACACCTTACCACCCAAGTGCAAGCCACCAGCTTTTGTGCTCTTCAACGGACATGAAGGCAATGCCTATGAGCACTTGACAAGATTTGCAAGCTCGTTGGGGTAGTATGGTCCTGGCGACAGTTTGAAGTTGAGGGAGTTTCACAAGTCACTCACAGGCTTGGCTTATACTTGGTACCACCAGATCCCTGCAGGGACTGTCCATTCATGGAGCGACATGGTCCAGCTATTCTTGGACAAGTTCCATTACGAAGTTGAATGAATCACCAGTGTTGATATTGCTAGCATACGCTTGAATCTTGGGGAGGACTTGAACAAATACGTGCACCGCTTCCATATTAAGTGCCTAGAGTGTACGGACTTCGGCAAAGATGAAACATTGGTTCCAATATGCATCAAGAACATGAGTGATGTATACCGGGTTCACATTGAGAATTTGCAGTTAAGGTCATGGGGACACCTCAAGGAGACAACCCGCTGTACTTACGAGTCAGTTGGTCCCGTCAAGTCATGGAAGCCTCAACCGCAAAATGCACTCCTTGCCACGGCAGACACCTCCAACCCTCAGAACAACAACAACAACAATAACTACAGTGGCTACAAGCGTCAGTTATAAGAGGGGGAACGGTGCCCTGACAAATGACGGCAGCGAGAGCCTGTCCCTAACTACCCATGCGACCTCAATACGGTGAAAGACCTGCTGGCAGAATGGGTAGCACATGACACTAACTTCTAACTGCCATCGATGAGGACCAACATCACCGAAGCGGATAAAGTCAAGCCCAACTACTGCCCATACCATCGAGCTATGGGGCATCCCCTTAAGGATTGCAATGGACCACGAGACATTTTTGCAAGGAAGGTCACTGCGGGTGACCTAAAGTTACGAAAGAACAATGATGTGCGTAGGTACCCCTACCCACCGCATGGTCACAACCACAGAGAACACCAGGTCCTAATGGTTGTCATCGACCATGTCGAGCCTATTATCCTCGAAGCCTCGACAGAGGCCATTCCAACGAACGATCGTGCCTTATACACGTCCAATTAGCCAACCAACGTCCTCCTTTGGGCAGATGACGAAGATCAAAAGTTTTTTCAATGAAATGGTACTTTCACCCTCGCTCGGACCTATCTCTCCAACTGCTTGCTTGAGGTCACCACTGGCCTCAGTCCCGAATGCTTCGCTGCCGAGGCTAAACTACGTCACATTCCTTCAACTGCCTTGGTCTTCTGGGACGAAGACGCGCTGTTGGTCGAACATCACAACTGGCCATTATTTTTAAAATGTACTGTTAATGACACGGGCTTCCGTCGTGCCTTGGTAGATTGCGGCGCCTAAGTCAACATCATACCCCTTGTCACTCTGCAAAGGGCTAGCATCCCTGCGAGAAAAATTATACGCGACCCGATCAAGATCACCGGCTTTGGGCAAAGTCACCAGTCCACTCTTGGCATTAGGATTGTATGTCGCAACACTACATTTCACGTAATAGACAATGAGCCTGCCTTTCATCTCTTACTTGGCCGACCATGGATCGATATCAACTGAGCTACTCCATCGACATACCATCAGAGTGTGAAACTGGTGGCTGGTCTTGTGGGACATGAGGTAGCAATGGCAATCCCAGCCACCTGGGCTTCTTTTGAATGTGCCGAATCCTATTTTTCCAAGGCCTCTTTCTTTACAAAACTTGCCAAGGATGGCGAGAATGTCACTCACATCCACTGGACTAGGCTGCCAAACTGGGACGAGCTATGTGGAAACAAAGCTCCTAAGTCTAAAGCTAAGAAGAATAGTAAGACCAAGGCGTCGACCTTAGTGACACCGCCTGCTACGAAGACTCACTCCCCGCCGTCATCCCCCAAGTCCAAGAAGCAAAAGGCTGAGCCAGCCTTTCAACACATTATTGAAGACGACAAAGTCATCTATCAGTTATGACGGTGTGCGGGGGCTTCAGGTGGTCCGTCATCTGACCACCCGAACCACCTATGGAGAACGAATGGTGCTGTGCAGTCGAGCGATTCCCGGCCAGTCCCTGAGCTCACCCCCGGTGCTGTTCCACCATGTTACGAAGATGGCCCCCATCCATAGGCTGAAAAACTTAAAGAAATTAACCTGGCTGACCTGAGGGAGGAACACTGACTCACTTATATTGGCACTAAACTCACCCCAGGTTGACGAGAGGACTTGGTTACCCTCCTTCGTGAGTATCGCGATGTGCTAGCATGGAGTTAAGATGAAATGCCCGAGTTGGATCCTGCACTTGTAACCCACCACCTCAACATTATTACCGGGTCTATCCCTATCTGACAGCATCTACGGACCTTCTGCCTCGAACTCAAGTTGAAGATCAAACAAGAGATAGAATGCCTTTTGCAGGCTGGCTTTATTGAACCTATCACTCATCCTATTTGGCTGGCCAACGTCGTCCCTGTATAAAAGAAGAATGGCCAAGTCTGTGTTTATATTGACTTTCAGGACTTGAACAAAGCGTGCCCCAAAGATGATTTTCCATTGCCCAATATTGACATGCTTACCGAGGCTACTGCCGGTCACGAAACCTTATTTTTTATGGTTGGTTTTGCCAGCTACAATCAAATTTGAATGCATCCTGACGGCTGCGCCAAGACAGCCTTCCGAACACCCATGGAAACTTTTGTTAGAAAGTTATGCCTTTCGGCCTCAAGAATGTATGTGCTACCTATCAAAGGGCGATGACAGCCATCTTCCACGACATGATACACCATACAGTGAAAGAATCTGTCGACGATCTCATCACCAAGTCTAAAAAGGAAAGTGCTCACCTCATTGACCTTTGAGCAGTCTTTGATCATTATCACCAACATAACATGCTAATGAAACCCACTGAAATGTGCCTTCGGGGTTTCCTCCTGCAAATTCCATTACTTCCTGGTTAGTCGATAGGGCATCGATGCTGATCCGACCAAGGCCGCCTCCATTCAAGAGATGCCTTCTCCCAAAAAACACCAAACAGTTGAAAAGCTTCCTTGGTAAGGTTTCTTACCTTCGTCAATTTATTCCCACACTGGCCGAGCTTATCATACCATTCCAACAATTGACGCGCAAGAGCGCACCATGGAGTTGGGGTACTCCCCAACAGCAAGCCTTCGAATAGATCAAATGGGTCATCATGTCCCCGCAGACCATGGTAGTGCCCCAGCGGGGTTTCCCATTCCTACTCTGCTTGACCTCCACGCCCAGGTCCATAGGGGCTTTGCTTTCCCAAGAGGTGGATGGGGTGGAGCATCCTCTTTATTACCTTAGTCGAATGATCAGGGGACCCGAAGCCAACTACTTCGAGCTCAAAAAACACTGCCTAACCTTCGTGTACACCTCATAGAAATTCAGACATTACTTTTTGGAGCACCAAATCACACTTGTCACCAAGGCTGATCCACTCCGGTACATGCTCACCTGCCTTGCCCTGTTTGGCTGACTTATCCACTGGCTACTGCTCCTGGCCGAGTTAGGCCTATCTATCAAGAAACTTGCAGCCTTGCGGAGTCAAACACTTGCCGACCTCTTGGCCTTTTTCCCATGCCAACGCTATGAACCGACCTTAGTTCAATTGCTTGGGGAGGAGACATCCCTAGTGACTACATCGATGAATTATGGAAGCTCGAGTTTGATGGTTAGGCCACCAGCAAAGGTCCTGAAGGAGCACCCCTCTGTAAAGGGGGTGCATGCATAGTCTTTCGGAGCCCAGATAATGTTACCACCTCCCTTTCTTTTAACCTTACATTCCCAGTGTCCAACAACAAAGCCGAGTATGAGGCACTTATCATAGCCCTCATGCTCACCATCAGTATGGGGGCTAATGCCTTATGTGTGAAGGGAGACTCGAACCTAATTATGAAGTAGGCTGACGGGGAGTTCGTAGTGAAGGAGCCAGCCTTGGCACCTTATTGTGCCTTGGTGCAGTATTTAGAAGGAAAACTTCGCCATGTCCAATATGAACATCACAACAGGTGCCACAATAGACATGCGGACAGTTTGGCTAAGATCACTTCAAAAATAGAGGTTGATGGAGAACAACGGATGCTAACTATTATCAAGCAGAGCAAACCCTACACAGCCTTGAATTTAATACTGACAGACACTACTGCAGACGATTGGAGGCAGCCGATCGTCAACCAACTCAAGGCACTCTCTCTTGCTCATGCCTCTGTTCTCATGAACTTTTTAATATTGGGAGATGTCTTGTACAAACGATGTCTCGGAGGCACTCTAGCCAGGTGTTTGGCACCGGGAGAAGCACGACATAAACTTTAGCTTGGCCATCAGAAGTGTTGCGGCCTTGACGGTCCCCCTTTATACCGTTGCCTTTAGTGCATGGGCCTTTTTTGGCCATCCATGGCCAAGGATGCTTCGGATATACAACGGGATTGTCTAGAATGCCTATATGCGCTGGACAGTGCAGAAGCTCTTGTGATCAACGCCGAGGGTGGTTGGCGCCAGCATTTCATCCAATATTTATCTCGTGGGATTCTACCTCCTGACATAGCTTGGCACGATCTATCAAACGCAAATCAGCCAGGTACTTTGTGACGGAAGGCAAGTTATTTTGCAAAGGTTTTTGGGGCATACCCTACGATGTTTGCAAGGTGCCCAAGCAGTAGAGGTGATCAATGAAGTCCACAATAGTGACTGTGGGGGAGAATCAAGGATCTCAAAATCTATATGCAGAATTGCTACGATTGGAATATTATTGGCCGACTATGGAGTCTAACTCCATCTCCCATATCCGATACTACCAACCCTGCCAGAGTCATGCCGACATGATGCACACACCAGTGTTCGACCTGCGCATGATCTTAGCCCCCTGGCCATTTCACTCTTGGGCTCTCGATCTCATTGGCCCTATTCACCCACCGTCCAGACGTCACTTATGGATTATGGTTGCGACTGAATGCTTTATGAAGTGGATCGAAGCCATACCTCTACGGAGAGCCACGAGAGGAGCCATTTCCAACTTCTTGTATGACCACACCATCTGCCGTTTCAGCATCCTCCGATGTATTATATCCAAGAACGACACGCTGTTCATTAACAGAGAAGTATGAGCTCTTATAGAAGGGTACAACATCAACTATGCCACGTCGACTCCCTACTATCTGCAAGGTATGTCAAGCAGAAGCCTCCAATAAGACTCTACTCCACGTGCTATCACGGATGGTCTACGACACAAGTGGGTTATGGTCTGAAAAGCTAAGTCTGGCACTTTGGGCTTACATAACCTCCAAGCATACAGGGACGAAGGCCATGCCCTTCTTCCTCGTCTACGGGGACGAGTGCGTGGTACCAGTCGAGATCGCAGTGCCGTCAACCCGACTTTCTCTAAACAACGGTCTCGGAAAGGAGGCCACAAGAATGGTAGCACTTGAAGGCCTAGACGAAAGAAGAGCCACTGCCTTGCTCTGAATGAAAAAATATCATGAACAACTCACGAAAACTTATGGGAAGACAGTCAAGCCATGCTCATTGTCAAAGGCGACCTCGTTCATTAAGCCGCCAAACATGTATGAGCCAACATGTCCGCTCCCAAATTCACGGCAAACTGGGAGGGCCCTTTCATGGTACATGCTGCTCAAGACAATGGCTCCTACCTCTTGCTTAACCCAGACGACGACCAGATCACGACCCCTGTCAACGGTCGTTACTTGAAGAAATATTATGCATAGTCAGTTGCGGAAGTGTTCCTCCTAGCCCTACTTGCCCACACACTACAAGAAAAAGGACTTTTAGCGACGGATATTTTCGTCGCTAAAACCCTAAATCCGTCGCCAAATACTTTTAGCAACGGACACCCCGTAGCTAAAAGTCCATTGCCTATAACCCCGTTACTAAAAGATTAGCGACGGAATTATGTCATTCGTCAGAAAAAAATTACTTTTATCGACGGAATTATTTACTTTTAGCGACGGAAAATTCTGTCGCTAAAAGTATTTTCTATATTTTTTTAAAAAAATCTGAATTTCTGAAGAAAAAGTTTTAAAACATATTTAGGCAATTGACTAATTGACCGCAAAGGTCACTGGTCGTCGATCGTCGTCGACAGTGGGTTCTTGGCCGGTGGAGTCCTCGCCTCGCCGTCGCTATTCTTCGATCACTTATACTTCCAGATTGGCGCGTCCACGGCTCCACTCATTCCAGATTTGAGCTGAGCTCAATAGAGATAGTCGACTCAAGGAGGCAGGAGCCCCTGTTGTGTCCGCGTGTCGCCGTCGACCGTCGCAGGTGAGTGGCTGAGTGGGTGTGTGCCGTCTGGGTCTGGGGAGTGGGTGAGAGACTTGGCGTAGAGAGAGAGAGAGTCGCAGACTGAACTTTTTTTTGGAAGTTGAGGGGGTACATTAGCCCCCCCTCATTCATACGTAGCTCCGCCCTTGTGTGTCGGTGAGAGGTAGAGGCGGCGGGGTGGGGTGCGGCAGCAGCTTGGGTGTGTGGGAGGTGAGTGGTTACGATTTAGGGTTAGAGAGAGAGAGAGATTGAGAGAGAGAGAAGAAGGGAATGGTGTGAGCGACGGGGAGAAAAGAACGAAGGGGTAGGGTTTTTTAATTTTAAGGACTTTTAGCGACGGATTTTGGCAGTCTCCAAAAATCCGTTGTTAAAGATCATAAAAAAATTTCAAAAATTTTGACTTTTACCGACGGATTTATTCCGTTGGCAAAAGTCCGTCGGTAAAAGTCATTTTCAAATTTTTTTGGCAAAAGAAAAAAGGGAGAAAATCAAAATAAAAATTAGTGATGGAATATTCCGTCGGTAAAGATCAGTCGCTAATGATCTTTACCGACGAAAAATCCCTCGAAAAAGTTTTTTTAACAACGGACCTTTGCTAACGGAAAATTCGTCGGTAAAAGTGACTTTTAGCGACAGATTCGAATCCGTCGAAAAAAGCTGTTTTTCTTGTCGTGACAACATAGCAAACTTGACCACATAGCATTTTTGTATATGCATCCTTATTTACAGACTTGTAACTTTTGCTCTACTCATGTAATGGCATTTCGGCCCAAGTACTATCAATAGAAAGTCATTTTTTTTTTGCCTCAGCTTCTGTTTACCATACAATCTTATTTTAACCTATGATCACTAAGTCACTTGCTATGGACGGGGAGGGGGGAACATCAACAGGAAGCCAACATATGCAATACATTCAACCACGACAAAAGAAAACAAGCACAACATGCAACATCAAGGAACAATACAGGGCAACATGGCAACATTCTCATAACATCAAACTATACATGTACATCAAAAGTTTACTAGCCATTGTCGGGCACTACAAATACAACAACCATCAATACACCCTAAGGAAGCCTAGACAACAATGCTGCAACAAGATGGGTGTTGAAGGCTTGCAGTGATGTAAACGGTATAAAGAAGTCCGCCAGCCAATCCAACTGTAGGCCCAGTGATGTAAATGGTGCGAACTCCGACAGTGATCGAGCAATGAACTCTGCAGTCTAGCCTACCAATTGCACACTAGCAAACGACAGCAACCACTCCACAAACCCAACATACAACCACATCTACAGTACTGGGTTCCCCACAGTAACCCCCGCAAAGGTCTACGGGAACGCTGCCTTAGCAGCTTCAGCCGGCGCACCATCTCCACAAGTAGTTAGAGACCCTCCCAAGACGCCACATTCACCTGCCCACTCGAGGAACCTCTACTATCCTCTCTGATTGATGCCCACTGCCACCCGCTACCGACATCTCCAGTACTCCCCATACTATCTGTGCACCAACAGTAGCTGAGTGCATTGCCAGCAGAGTAGCACTAGCCTCGATCATCCACCCCGATGATGTGTCATGTTATCGCTCCGTAACAGACTAAACTGGCGTCTCCTGCTCACCAATCGGGGCTGTAACCACAGGCTCGGGCTCCACCGGGTCCCCACGATAACCTACCATGGCCTCTGTCTTCATGCCCGTCCACCAGTAGCCACTGGCATCAAAGATCAGCTTGTTGCTCACAGGTCCGCTATATATGGCCTCTACTATCTCTTCAGCGACAACATCCTCTGCAACCTCGGTCTCATTCACCCCGACCCCTAACGTCTCGATCGTCTCCGTCTGACTGGCCTCAGCTGGCTCAGCTACTATATCCTCTTTTGCCTCGGCCTTAAAGTCCGCTTCATCCTCACCTCCTCTCGAAGTAATCATTAGTCCATAGATATTTATATGCATATGTAAATGACATCAGTAAAACTGGAAACAACAAAACAAACCTCAGAGTCTGGCTAGTCTGATGCGTCCTGTGGCCTCTTCGACCCTGATATGTATGGGGCTGACGTACCTGCACTGGACTGGCGAGCCGTTTCTATCATCCCCACTTGCAGTGCCAACAGAGGCCCTTACCAGCCCCCGGCACCCTCGGTACCTGCACAACTGGCTCCTCTCCACGGTCCTCCCCTGGGCCATCATCATCAAGCCCTCTGGCATCCTCCTCTGCCTCCCTCTCCGATCTCACAACGGAGCTCCCAGTCACTAGCTTCGGCATCCCTGACTGCCTAGCAATTGTGGCCGATATCAGGCTCAATGCTCGGTCACATGCAAACACATCAACACATCGACGTATAGTAGATGGCTGCGCCAACCACTCTGCCCAGCTGCGTCGAAGCCGCTCCTACCACCTATCATATTCTACTGTCACCACTCTAATTGACTCTGTACCAGGTCACCTCCGTTCAATTGCTGGTGCTGGCCACTCGCGACTCTGTCATATCGTGTAGACTTGAAAGCGGTCGTCACACTCCATGAGCTGTGATACCCACATGGGGGCTCTAAGTCATAACTGAATGCTAACGACAGGCAGTTTGGGCTGTACCTCACCACATAGAAGCGGCACTCAGTGGGCTTCCCGCCATCATCCGTCAACACCGGGAGCCAGCCTGGAAAATAGGCCACCAGTAACACTAGCTGTCCCGGTCCCAGGTCCTCTCTTGGTTAGGCCTGTCGTCATCTTCTGTACGTGTATCCATGGTGGCACCCCAAATGACGCAAACATATCCAGGTATAGCCGTCGCAAACATTCCTCCCGTCTATCCAAGACCTGCGCCAATGAACACTTCAGCCTCCTAATACCCGCCCATACAAATGCTCGTAATCCACTGCACAACACAGCCACCTGTCGTGACCTGCCTAGCCGGGTCACCGTACCCATACCGCTGCATGAACATCCAGTCCACATACGTCACCACTTGATAGTGCCCATGGGACAATTTCACGTCATTCACGAACTGATCTAGCCGTGAATACAACATGTCTAGACACGGGGGCTAGCCCGACGCGCTTGCCCTGCGCCATCTGAATAGCCAGTGGAAACACCCTTAGGGAAATACCGTCCTCCGGTGTTCCCTCAAACACATACCTACAAGTATAGATCGCCAGCATATATCAAAATTCTATTCTACAGTGTTGCGCATGGCAGATGCAACATTATCAACTACACGAACTATTTCTATGTACACATTATACATGGAAAGAGTGACATACAACATATCTAAGCATACAATAAGGCGACAATACGAAGCTTACCTTAACATGAACATGGCCAAGAACGCCACCATCTCGTACCGTTTTTTGCGATGATACGGTTCCATCACAAACTCGGCAGCATTGCCCAACTTCTATCTCGTCTTTGCCTGCGCTGCACCAAAGAAATGTCAGATCCACCCACCGTACGTCCCCTTCCGTTGCCTCTTCATCTCAACAAGTATGTCTAATAACTGTGTCTGTAATAGCCGCTCCTCCCCAATCAGCCAGGTCATCCGAGCATCCACCTCCCCGTGCATGGGCAGCCCCGTCAGCATCATCACATCCAGAAGCGTCGGCCCAAACTCTCCAAACTCCATCACGAATATGTGTGACTGTGTACTCCACCGCGATAGTAACAGAGTCATACCCGGCGGATCCCTGTAGAGCTCTAAACCCCTCACAGTAATGTCTATGGCCGACAGCAACCCCAGTGACTGCAACACTCCTGCCCGTTCCGACGACTCCACCATGTACTCGCACTAGAAGTCCCACCCTATCGGCATCGCACTATGGCCCTTGAACACCATAGGTGGTAATGGTATATCCTCCCTCGACCAATAACGTCGGTATGTACCTCGGCGACATCACAGACGCCTCCTTCCAGCTCAGCGCACCCACATATGGCGACGGAACCCGTGGCTCCTCTCCAATCGACGGACCACTCCACGGCGTAGTGAAGGCTCCATCAGCCACCGAATGGCAAACTCCCTCCATAGCTCCCAGTCTAGGACACAAGGTACCACTCCTTTCACCCCCCAGCAATGTGTTCGTCTTGTCTGGCTCCGTATCATATGTCTTCACCCCACTGTCGTTGAATGTCAGTGGCATTCCTGACTCCCTGACCGGCGCTGGCATGACGTTAACTACCCTAAGGTGCTGGCACGCTGCCCTGCGACAGTCGTCCTACCCTGCAACAGTCGCGACACTCTAATCGCGTACCTCGTGGCTTCGTCCACATCTTCTGCCTCACTTTCTTCACCGCTAGTATCGGCTCGACCTGATAGGCCGTGGGTTCGGCTTACCCGCCACCACCAAGGCCGTGACCTACCCCGAGAGAACCCCCTTGGGCGGCCGACCCCCTCCACATCTGATGACCCCCTCGGCCACCAAGGGCCTCTTCATCCCTACCTTTTCCCCTTTCCTCTCTCCCCTACTCACTTTTCCCCTCTCCCTACCTCGGCCGAACCATCTTTACCCTAGCCAAGAATAAGATCGACCGACCTCCCCCAGTGCAGCCGTCCCTCGGGTCGCCCGACCTCCTTCGGCCGACCCACCGGTCGTCAATCCCTCATCGCCTGCCGACACCCCACCGGCCGACTTCCTTCCCCTTCTCCTCTCCCCTTTCCCCCACTTTTCTTCCCTTTTCCCCAACTCCCTCCCCAGCCACCCAAGCTGGCCGACCCCCCTGGGGCACCGACCCACCCCTACTCCCCTCTTCTTTCCTTTCCCTCTCCCCCTCCCTCCTTCCCTCTCTCTGCATGCCCGTCGAGCCCTCGTCGACCATCTTCTCTTGCCATCTCTTTTTCTCTCATCCTCTCTCTTTTTGCTCATCTTGAATGAGTGGAAGAGTCTTGTGAAAGACTCCCCCTATCTTTCTTTATATATGAGTGGGCCAAGATGCAATCTTGGCCACTCATTTGAATTTCAAAACACAAGCTTTCCCCCCAAAATCCAACAACTCTATTTTCAAATGGATAATCCCACTTTAGCGCTAACATCATTTTTGTGCGCTACTTTTGAGTGGACGCTATCACAAAATCTTTCAATATTACTATTTCCGCTCCTAAAAATTTCACGCATTCTCATTTTTGTGACGCCACTTCTATTTTATCTTTTAGCACTACCGTTCTCTTTTAGCGCTACGCTACTCAACACGCCTCTCATGCTTTTTGGTATTATTCTTTTCCACTTTTTACTCAATTCGTGGTCTCATTTTTTTACGAGTTACAAAAAAAAGTTTTTTTTATTACGCAACAACGTTTATGCGTGCGGCGCCCGCTCGGGTTGCCCCTCCACGCACTCCACACGCAGGGGACTTATGTTCCTAACCTATTTTGGTCGCACCCAAGGGCTCACCAGGGGCTCCGCTTTGCGCGACACGTCACATATTCAACGCTATCAACCAGTCAAAATGCACGCTCAAGTCACGTGCATTTTTCATCAACTTTTTGCATGACTAAAATTACTTTTTGTCGCCAACATAGCGACGTCGGCGCCACCAACACTTAGAGAAAATATGTAAAAGTGGGCTTGGCGCGACTCCTACCTTAAGGGGGTCGACCACCTCTCTTGGCAGGGGGTCGACCACCTCCCTTAAGGGGGGGTCGGCCACCTTGCTTAAAGTGGGTCGGCCACCCTCTTGGGGGGGGGGGGCGGCACCCTTGTCATGGGGGTGCTGCTGATGCCTTTTTGCTCAGCTCATGCAAATGCGCTATGGTATGCAATGCTCTCTCATCACCAGAGACTGTGCGGCACCCGTTGTTACCTGTATGCCGTCACTGTGATGACCGTTGCCCGCACTCCATCTCCGACACTCTGACACTTCGCTGCGCCCATGCACCACACCCCTGATACAGCTATGCCCCTGGCTCTCTGTCACACTACAGTGCCCCTGGCACCTTGACCACGCTCGTGCACCACTTCCATGACATGTGCCCCCAACATCAGGTATTGTCTCGCGACGGTCGTCGCTGCGCCCGTGTGCCACAATCATGTTCCAGGCCCCCTGGCACCACACATTCACCACACCGTGCACCCCTGCCATGGATGTAGAATATGCTTTGACCCACTCTCCGGCGTGTACAGCATTCCGAGGGGCTCCGTTTGTAGTGCTCCGGCATAAGGACCCCTTGCAGCGGGATAGGCTCGTTACTACAAAGCTATAATCGCCTTCATTCTGTGGGGCTCCACTCGAAGTGCTCCGGCATGAGGACCCCTCGCAACGGGATGGTCTCGCTACCATAGAAGCCATTATCGCCTTCATTTTGAGGGCTTCGACATGAGGACCCCTAGCAGCGGGATGGGCTTGCTACCACAGAAGCCATCGCCACCTTCATTCTAGGGGCTCTGTTCATAATGCACTGGCATGAGGACCCCTCCCTCACAGCGGGATGGGATCACTACCACAGAAGCCATCACCGTCTTCATTCTGGGGGACTCCGTTCGTAGTGCTTCGACACGAGGACCCTTCGAAGCGGGATAGGCTCATTACCCCAAAGCTATTGCCGCTTGGGGTGACTTGGATGACACTAGGCACTGAGCTGGGACCATGTTCACTCACATTACCCATGATCATCGGTGCCCCCAGGACAATGACCCCCGGGTCACTCCGAGATGAGGGCATGTCTTTAAAGGGCATCGCACCTAGTCTGCCTGGCAGTTGATTACAGGGGCAACCCTCGCCACTGTCAGGTTCTTTACGCGTCTCTTAATGCACCTTATGGGATTCAACAAGGGCTTGTACCGGTGGTTGGGGCAACGGGCTTACTTTGATCATGTCGTCGTGTGGTCAGTCTTCTCAGACAGGTAGAGCGACACTGTGTGGGGCAAGGCAGTGCAGATAGGGAACCGATAGTCCAACGGAGCACCAATACTTGTGGACCCCCTAGTGACATGTCACTCCCAGGGGTGACACGTGTCAGCTGATGACACCACGATGACACAGACACATTTTTCCATATAAATAAGGGATCTTGGATTTCATTTTCAATATAATTCTCTCATTTACGTTTTCACTTTCTCTCTCTAAAAACACATTCTCTTTGGAATTCTAGAGAGAAACATACTTGGACCTCTGACATCGGACCCCTGACGTTGCGCCCCTGACTCGGGCCTTGACTTCGACTGTCAACTACCGGCCCTATTCTCTGTCTTGTCTCCACAACACTGCCAGCCCTCATGGCCTGTCATGGGAGCCTTGCTCTCTGCCCTTACTCCACTCTCACTGTCTCTCACGTTGTACAGCTGGTAGCTGACTTGAACTGTACCCTTTGCGGCATCTCCACGTAAGTACGAACCCAATTTCCTTGGGATCAAGATCAGATATATTTCTCCAACGTCCCGTACCGCACATTGCGTGACTCAAAGGTCTCTTGAATAAGTAAAGTGCCACTCGGTTTCCAAAATAAAATCATGGAAAAAACAATCTTAGCAAGAACTTTTTTTATTCGTCAATCGTTGAATCTCCTTATTGCCTAAAGAGTACTATCGGGTTGCTTTTTATGTCACCAACTTGCAACATGAGGTTGTATGCCAACAAGATTGACCTGTTTTTTTATGAGTAATACAATAGGAACCTCTAAGATTGTTATCTTGCTAGTTCATCGGTTTTACTAGACAAACTTTTATCTCTTAGGCGTTACAACTTGCAATTGCAATCATGATAACATGGCTAACTTCATCTTGTTGTTCTAGAAAGGAAGAGGAAAATTTTAAGATTCACTCGCGAAGACTTTCTTAGGAGAGATTTTGCCAAAGCAAATAATGAATTCTAAATTTCAATACACAACATTACCCCTTGCCATCTTTGATCTCCCCTTCTCTTTCTTCGACCCAAGGCAATGATACAACTCAACCATCTCTATCTCCCCTCTCCACTCTCCTTTTTCATCGCCTAATTGAAGATTTCAGTCATCACCATCTTCTGATCCCATTGCCAAAGTTTTCATGGGTGAGTGTAAGAGAGTAAGAGTAGATGTTATAAGTCTGGTGTCATCATACGCAACGAATTTATATCTTCTTAATAAATGACACCATGTAATGGCATCTCATACTACTTTTCCATCTGGTGCTGACTATAATGCTCACTGACAAGTGCTCCGCCACCCATGACTGACGAAGAGAGTGGGCATCTGAGTGTGTCTTAAGTGCGAGGGAACGAAGGGGGAGAGGCGCGGACGCCTTGTCCGTCAAATATTGGTTAAGGTCCTCTGGTTTGTGAAAAGTCTCTCTTGCTTTGGCAACTAGGCTTTGCCTTTTGTCTAATACAAAGAAGAGGTGTGAAATGTCAATGGGAGACGGTATAGTTGACTTTCGTGGAAGGAGAATTCCCTACTTGTATAGTTCTATCATTTGACATTCACTCATTATTTAGCTTTTATATTCCGGAGTTTCTGTAGATCACCTTCACTAGAATACATGTAAGATAACAAAATATTAGGAGGGACGTGCTAAGGAAAAAGCTTAATGAAAAATTTTCTAAAGAGAGAAGCTTCACCTCCTCTCTAAATATTCTGAGAGATTAGAATCGAGATGCCGCCAGCGATGCAGATGGCTTCACAAAGGTCATCAAGATTGCGTGGCTCCATCAAAGACACCTTCTCACATGACTTTGTAGGAAAAGAATGGCAAAAAACTCATTTAAGTAACACGTTAGGGTGAAAAAGTGTGATACAATCCAGTACTAATTCAGGTGAATAAACTGGATTAAAAGAGATGACTGAACAACTAAAATCTCAAATTGACACATTACAACAAGAGAATGGTGAATTGAAGAAGAGATTAAATGTAAAAGCAGAGCAAACAAAGATTTTGGAATCGGGTTTCTGAGGGGAGATGGCATTGAATGTTTGGGAAGATGTGGAATATTTAGGGGCGCATGGATCTCAAGCGCGTGACTCTCGAGTGAATGCTGAGGTGGCTATCCAGTTGGGAAATCAAACGGTTGAGAAAGGACCTTCGCAACTAACTTTTGAACCTCGTTTAACCGGTAAGGCCATGGAATTTCTACCACTACCCTCGACTCACAAAGTTATTTCTAACATGGGAAATCCCAACACAAAACAACAGGGATTAGGGCAACCGGCCTCATATGCTTTGATAACAAAACCAAATCAAGAATGCAAAAGAAAATAGCTTGAAAATTTTTTCCTTGCAAGAAATTGACAGACAAAAAGGTGTTGAATAAACAGCAGAAGATGTGAAAAAGGAAATCAAAATATGAAAAAATACAATACTTGGTGTATGTGCTTGGTGCAAGACCCCCGATGCATGTCATGAAAGGCTTCACAGAGCGGAAATAAAAATAATTTGGGACCTTCTCATGCAGCATGCTGAAATCAGAAATATTTTTGGTACATTTTGATGAATTATAGCTAAAGAACAAATTTCTGGAAATAGACCCATGGTGTTTTTTATAATAAGCCTATAATAGTTAAACCTTGGACTGAGTTGATATCTTTGGAAAAGGAAAGTTTGAGTGTGGATCAAACTACCACAATTGGCACTTCTTCTTTGGTCATCCAAAATGATAAGTAGAATAGTAAGCACAATTAATAATCCCTTATTCATGGATCAGATGACTGCACAAAAAAAAATGGCAATAGGGGAAAAGGCAAAGCAAAGACATGACAAAATTGCTAATTGGAATATAAGATGTTTGAATGACTTTGTAAAGCAAAGAGATATCAAGAAATTGTGGAAAAGTAAAAAAGGTAGAGCTGCTGGGATTATTAGGACTGTTGCTGCTAAAAACATGCTATGCGTACATTGCGGAACCCGAGCCTAGACCGATGAACTGCAAGACAGAAAACGAGTGACTGCCGGGTGGGGTTCCCGGCGGAGAACTCTCCAATGCTTAAGTTAGAGCGCAACTACAGAATAGTAACTCTGAAAAAGCATGAATTGTGTAATTGTCCCATACCTGGAGAGGTAGACCCCTTTATATAGCTGTAGGAGAAGACTCCTAGTAGGACTGGGCCGTTGGTCAGATGTGTTATGATGGTGTTAGGATCCTCGAGGATCATGTCACAATCCCTAATAAGATAATCATTGATCTCCCAGTTTGACTAGGATTGCCGAGTATTCCCCAATTATTGAGAGTTATATTTCAGTTATATCATAAGCCCCCCACTTCCTTAGCAAAAATGTTTGGCTGAGGAAGTTTATACCTGTTGTCTCGAGACACGCATCAGATTTGTAAGTGATTCTCATCCACTTGTAGGGATAAAAATATTTCTCTCTTCCATGTGCTCCAACCTAAGCGGGAGCTTAAGACTTAGAACTTTGGCTAAGTAGGGCGCTAGAACACTAGCTCTTAAGAGCTAAGTCTTAGAATGTCGCCTGAGTAGGCTATTCGGAATCATCTTTAGAAAGATGAATCATGGGATCTCGAGATCCTCTAGAGGCTGTGCCCCATGGTAGCCTCTCTCGGGAGAGGACGCAAAGCTGTGCATGCTAGTTGTTGCATGTGCTAAGTGTTTGAATGTCCCCTCGAGGGGTCACCTATCCTTTGGAGGGTGTTCATTTTGTGCAAGTGTGTGTTCTTGAGCTCTAGCCGACCACATCATGCTTGCGTTTTACTTTGTCGTGAACTCTTATCATCAGCTAAGAGCTGACAAAGAAGCCTCGCACTCACGCTTGGCTGGTTTTGAATTGACAAATAATGGTGGGGGGATGAAGTCCCATAGTCCTTTTTCATTTCACGAGTTAGAACTGTAGCTAAACCGTTTCGATAGAGCTCGAGCTTTATCCTATCACCCTCGGGGGTGTTCGTCCCTCGAGGGACTGATAGAGCGCGGAGCTCACGCAAATACCCTCGGGGGTTTAACGGAACTTAAGAGTTCTTGTCTTACAGGCCCTCGGGGGCGGATGGAGTCGGAGCTCATGCAATTACCCTCGGGGTTCGACAGAATTTAAGAGTTCTCATCTTACACGCCCTTGGGGGTTTAATAGAACTTGGAGTTCTTGTCGTATGCGCCCTCGGGGGTTTAACAAAACTTTAGAGTCCTCGTTGTACGCACCTTTGGGGGTTTGACGAAACTTTAGAGTTCTCGTTGTACGCTCCCTTGGGGGTTTGATGGAACTTAGAACTCTCGTCGTTTGTGCCCTCAAGGGTTTCTCATCCTTGTTACCGCGATGCCAAATAAGAAGGCACGGTTCATGGAGCCCATAATATTGTCACTGTGGCGAACCTCCCTGTCTGATAAGACACAAGGCATTAAGCCTGTATAAGAATGATCTCATGAAATATAAAGCCCCCCGGCCTTTGAGAAGGTGTGGATATATAAAGACGACTTTTTAGCCTACATGTAGGGCCCGGTCACAAGAAGACCTATGGGAGCAATATAGAAGACCATAATCAGTCTGATGGATTGGACGAGCATATAAAGCCAGAGGATACGAAGTCCATCAAGCATAGCTGGCGATTCATTAGATACGGTGGCAGCATGTGTGCTTCCATCATTGTTGAACTAGCTTCTCAACGAGCAGCGATGTGAATACGCCATAGATAGAGGTCACTGTATGACCATGAGACGATATATATTGCCGAGACGGCAGGATACTACAGCAAAAAACCCTAAACGCGACTTCAAGTCGCAGGGTGCTATGAATTTGTTCCTTGCTTATGAAGTGATTTATACGCCACTGTTAATGTTCGCAGGCATGGTTTAAACCCTTGCAAGAGATAAAAGTACGTGACTGAAAAAATAGCCTCTGCAGTAATAAAGCATATAAAAATGCAACTATGTTTTTAACACATAATTAAGAGCAGTGTTCAAACACTGTGGCCCTATTAGGGCTTTGTTAGTTAGCCAACAGGGTGTGTTGCACTACGTGCCACAGGTGAGCTTAATATGTCATAACATCATAACAGTCGGATGCTCCGACTTCTGACGTGTAATGCGCTCGCGCCAGTTGATGTAACTAGAGAACGGTAGACCAAAAAATAGGTCTAGCTAATAGAAGTGCACTAGAAGTAGCCTTCGGAAGGCTTGCTAGTGCTAAAATTTTGTAGTCGTTTTATTTTTAATGACACATAGACGACAAAGTGTGCTTAGCCTTTAAAGAATGTGCATCATTCGCAAATTTAAATAAGACCCTGTGGGTCTTTAGTCTACATATATATTCTAAAAAGCTTAATGCTTTAAAGATTATTTGGCATATGCTACATAAATAAGACCCTGCGGGTCCAATATTGCATGGGCTGAAATTTTCACGCTTTAAAGAGCGCATGACTCGTGTCGAATAAATGAGACGGCTTGAGTCTATGAAGACCCATATGCACGTAAGTTTTCAAGCTTAAGAATATGCGGCACAAGTCTAGTAAATAAGACCCTGTGGGTCTTGAGTCTAAATGCACACTTTTCTCAGGTTAAAAGCTTAATACTTTCAACAAATGTGGCTTAACCCAAATTAATAAGACTTGGGTTTTAAACTTAAATAGACTTGTTTTTGTAGGCGAAAAGTCTATTAGTCCTAAAATCTGGCATATGTCTAATAAAAAAGACCCTGTGGGTCAAAGATATAGATATGCATTTTTTGTAGGGGGGTTGTAAAAATAAAAAAGAAAGAATGGACCTCTCTTTTATTTTTGGGCTGGCCTTCTTTTCATTGACCGGAGACCAACCATTGGCTTGGTGATGCGGCACAACTGTGAAGGACGTCGCAATCAACGGCGGCGATGTCGGGGCACTGCTCGTCGATGTCTCGGCCGGCGTCATCAGAGGGGAATGAGGAGCCAGTGGCTGTTGGATCAAGACGAGAGGCAGCGTCTATCTTGGGCACGCCGACAGCGATGCGGCTGTCTTCAGTTGCGGTAGTTGCGCCACTTGGCGGTGACTGCGCTATAGATCTGGCGGCAACCTTGTCGTCTCTTCCTCCTTTTCTCTTGTTCGACCGAAAGTGTGGTGGCGCGACAGGGAGGCGATGGAACGCAAGTGGCTCTGCTTGTTTTTGCTTCGGCCGGCGGTTGGATCTGGACGAGGTGCGGCGGCGAGCTGTTAGGGTTTGGACCCTATGTGGCAGCGCCGTTACTGCTGCTTCTCTCTGTTGTTTTTGTTTTTTTTTGTTGAGATGTTGTTTGTTTTCGGCTGTATTGCGTAGCCCAATGCTGTTTTTAGTCTTGGACGATGCGGGGTAGGTTGCAGCGGTGATGGTGGCGACCGGTATGGTGATTGTCGCGGTGGTAACGGGCAGATCGGGAGTAAGGCCTCGATCTTACAGCGCCGGTGCCTAGGCGGAGGACCTGCCACGGTGGTGATGGCGAGGTGTTGTAAGTGCGGCGAGTTTTCGGTGGTCGTCACAAGTCATCTGTGATAGATCGATGGTGGCCATCTTGTGATTTTGAGCTAGCACAGCGGTGGCACGCTGCGGTGGCGGCGATAGGGTTCTGACCCATGAGTGGCGGTGCCACTGTGGCTGCTTCTTCCTTTTGCTGGACTTTTTTACGGAGGTGCCGTCGGTCACTCGGCGGCACTTTGATGGTTCTGAATTTTCTTCAAGCAATGATTTTGTATTTTGCGACTGTGACAATAATTCAATCTGGAAATTTGTGGCGACGGCGATTCTGTCGGTGGTTTCGACATGTCGTCGTCGGCTATTTGGGATAAATTGTTTTCTTGAGGTCAAATGGCTAGGCTGGCGGGTCCCATAAATGGCACCAATCTGTTGCTGCTAAAAACATGCTCTATGTACATTGCGGAACCCGAGCCTGGACCGATGACCTGCAAGACAGAAAATGAGTGACCGCCAAGTGGGGTTCCCTGAGGAGAACTCTCCGATGCTTAAGTCAGAGCGCAGCTACAGAATAGTAACTCTGAAAAAGCATGAATTGTGTAAGTGTCCCATACCTGGAGAGGTAGACCCCTTTATATAGCTGTAGGAGAAGACTTCTAGTAGGACTGGGCCGTGGGCAAGATGTGTTAGGATCCTCGAGGATCACGTCACAATCCCTAATAAGATAATCATTGATCTCCCAGTTCGACTGGGATTGCTGGGTATTCCCCAATTATTGGGAGTTATATTTGAGTTATATCAAGGACAGGGATAAAATTCATAGCTAAATGGGCTTAACATTGGCACTTTGAATATAGTATCAACCTCAATGGTGTATCGAGACTATGGTTGGGATGGAATAACAAAAACATTGAGGTTAATGTGATGAATAAATCAAGTCAACACATTACTGGAAGTATGAAGACATAATCCAGACTGTCCTTCTTTATTGCATTTTTGTATATGTTAATAATAAGGGATAGAAAAGGAGAGCCTATGACAATAACTATCACAAGATGCTAATGAAATTGGACAAAAACCGTGGCTAGTGGCTGGTAACTTCAATTCAATGTGGTGAGGAATGAGAATGAGAAATATGGGGGTAATGGTATTAATAGAAGAGACTTAAAGGATTTCAATATATGGCTATATGAGACACCCTTTGAAGACTTGCCAACAAGGGGACTCTTTTATACGTGGTGTAATAACATAGAAGAGGATGTCATCATGTGTAAGTTGGATAAAGCTTTACAAAATGAAGGATTGATGAAACCTCATCTTTTTACAACTGTGGAAGTCCAAGCTCCAGCATCTCTGATCCTGATTACAATCCTGCTGGATAATGAGAAAGGTAACAAGCCTTTTAAAATTTTCAAAATTTGGATGAATCATAGAAACTTTGAACAGATTCTGAAGGAAAAATGGCATGAAAGAGTGGATGGAGATGCATGTAAGCAACTAAGAACAAAGCTGAAGAAATTGAAACTTACACTGAAGAAATTAAATAAAGAATATTATAGTAACATTTCTGCAAGAGCAACTGTAACGCCCTAGAAATCCGGAGCTCTATCACCCCGAACTCCCTGATCGTTGACTTCTTCAAACCCAAGCTTACAAGGCTACCCAAACTTAAACTGTTAAAACCTAAGTTCTTTACAAACTCGAGTCCTCATGAAACATGGTGACAGTACTGACCCACGCAGGGGTCTCATTACACTGTAGTGGCTGGCTTACCGGAACCTCACACGGACTCTAGCCCATTCCCGAACCTGCTACAGCTTATCATCACCTACAGAAGGGAGCAAAACGAAGGGTGAGCTTTTGAGAGCTCAGTAAAGTCATACAAGGACTACAAAAAGATTGCCACACGATTTCCTAGAGTCCGAGCAACGATGATTTCCAATACACTTCGAACGATCAAAATTCAATGATTTCCAAAACGATTAAAATTCATCATAAATGAAATACCAAAATCACCAAATACAAACACGACGGGTTCCAAAATGATCAATAAAAGATTATTTTCAAGGTCATCAATTCCAAGATACGATGATGGTTTTCCAAAGGATTTCAAAACGTACACAAATCATCTGAGACAGTTCTTTCCAAAATACACTGAAGATTTCTCAAAAACATTTCAACGCGAGCACAAATTATTTCAGAGAATACTTTTCAGTCATTTCCATAGCAGTCACGGCAATATACAGAACAGAGAAAATAAAAAATCAACATTGATCTTGGGGTGATTGCAATACCATTCCGGCAAGCTAACAAAGTGTACACATGCATGATGTACCAGAATACTAGTCCATTTAAGTACTAGCCTGCATTTCATGCAGGGTTCAGACCAGCCTTATAACGCCCGCCTTAGAACAGAACAGAACAGATTCCCAGGTCAACACAGAAAAATCAACAATATCGATAAGCTTTAACATAAGCTCAAATTACTAGAATCAGATCGGATTTTAATAGCCATAACATACCAAAATAAGTCATCATTTAGAATTCTCAGAAGAAAGTCACAAATAAGCAGCAAAACAATTATGGATGGTTATTGAATTTAGGCACAACAATTCGAATGTACGGATACAAGCAATGATCAGATTTGCTCAGCATGCAATACATGCTAGCATCATAAGATTTTCAAATAATCGATTCAGGTTCAATATTAAGGTTTTCTAGCAATCACATGCTGATATCAATACATAATTCAGAGTTTGACATTAGTCATAAATATATCAAAGGAGTACTTATGAGTACAAGTTATCAAAATAAGGGTTTGGACGAAAGTCCTTACCCAGGGTTCAGATATAATTCCTTACCTGAATCCGCATCTAGTTTATCATAACCGAAAGTCTTTAGCTTTATCCTAAACGGAATGATCAAATCATCAAAACATAGTCTAGAACACAATGTTATAACTTATTACGGACTCACGCATGCTCCAAAAATGAACCTCCCTCACCGTGTATGTAAAATTACCAAAACAGCCCTGAGGTCTAAAATTACCAAAAAGCCCCTCTCAATCTTACATCACCCAAACGGCCTTTCCGTAATTAGAATCACTAAAATAAGCTTCTCATATGTGAATTTATGCAAAAATACCTTTCTTAGGTCAAATTACCAAAACACCCCTTCGGGGTGGCTAATTACCAAAATACCCCCTCGTCACTCTTAAATCATCAAGATGATCTTTCTGTAAGCCAATTCACTAAAATATTCTTACCATATGTAATCTTACTAAAAAATACCCTTTATGGGTATAATTACCAATATACCTCCTCGGAGTAGCAAATTACCAAAATGCCCTTGGGGGTTTCCGGCAACAAAAAAATCCCAAAATATCTTAAAATGCTTTTTAAAGCATTTTGATATAATTTTTGGCCTAAAAATATTTTAAAGAATTTTCGCCCAAAAATTTCAGACCGGTGTTCGGACCGAGCGCTAAAGAGCCAGTTTCGAAAAAAAAATCTATTGGCCTTGGAATGGTATGAATTTTAGAATATGAAACATATCAATAAAATAATATTTCTCAAAAATTTTCAGATTAAATAACTTTATCTACTGCATTAAATAATTTCAAAAGTTTTCCAAATCGATACCCTAATTTAACATTCTCTGCGGACTCCGAAAATTCCCCAAAAATTTCAGGTCTCATAAAAATAATAGGGGTTACGGTTTTGTGCTTTGTTCAATTTTGGCTCTAACTATTTATAAAAATTTATTAAAAAACTATCCAAGAAAATTTTCTTATTTTAGCGACAATTTTTGCTTTTACTGCTACATAACATGATTGACTTAGGGAATGAGGCATCAACCATCATTGAACCCGTTATTCAGGATAATGAACATGAGAGGACAGATTTGGAAGGCTAAGAAGATGCATTCATGGAGAGGCTAAATGAAAATGACGATGGGGAGGATTATGGTGGTATAAGTACTGAGATGGAAGTTCAGAAACGTCTATACGAGCCTTAAGACCATTTTTTTTCACGGATGTTGAGTGGGCACCAATCACAGTTATTACAAGTCCTCTTGAAAGCAATGATGCTAGAGTAGGGCATCCAGAGCACGATGAGTTAAGAGTGGGTCTAATTTTCAAGGATAAAGGCAAGTTTGTGAAGGCTATTTTAAGGTACCACGTTAAGCATAATTTGATCTACAAGGTGAAGCAGTCTATCCCAACTATGGTGGCTTTGAAATGTAAGTTTTCAAATTAGCGTAATATTTATCTCCGTGCAACATGTAAGAAGAGCCATAAATATTTTGAAATTACACGTTATCAGGGACCTCATATATGTCCATTGAGGAAGGCCTTGAACCAAGACCAACACCATGTAAACTATAGACTGATTACTGAATCAATTCGCAATATAGTTGAAGTTGATCCGATGATTAGAATTATCTCCTTAATTGCAGCTGTTAAGAAAAAATATGAATACACTGTTTCATATAAAAAGGAGTTGAAGGCTAAAATTGTGATTATTGCATATTTATATGGGAATTGGGAAGAGTCATATCGGATATTGCCAAAATTTTTGGCTGCCATCCAAAAGTATAATGCTAGCACCATTGTCAAATACAACCCAAAAGTTCATGGAGAAACTAATGCAATATGCTTTAAACGACTTTTTTGGGCATTTAAGACATGCATCATGGGATTTAGATTCTGTCGTCCTATTATCAGCATTGATGACACGTTTCTTCATGGAACTTAGGGACCATGTTAACTGCTGTAGCAGCCGATGGAAACAACCAAATCTTGCCACTTGCATTTCTATAGTTGAAGGGGAGAACCATGATAGCTGGAAAAGGTTTTTGCAGCATGTTAGAGATTATGTTGTCCCTAGCTATCAGGATATTTGCTTGATCTTAAATGGCCATCATGGTATCTTAAGCACTGTAAGGAAAAATCGGTTATGGCAGCCACCTTATGCCCATCACCTGTTCTACTTGAGACATATTCGTAGCAATTTCACAAAGAAATTCAGTAGTCAAGAGCTTAAGAAGCTTATTTGGGCTGGTGGGAAGGCTACTCAAGTTCGTAAATTCAACGAGTTAATGGAAGAGGTTTGAAAGCTTTCTGTAGAAGCAAAAAAGTGGTGTGATGAGATACCCGTTGAACAATGGACACTTGCACATGATGGTGGTAAATGTTTTGGAATGATAATGACCAAAATTTTTGAAGTATTTAACAGTGTTTTGAAAGGATCTCGAGGCTTACCTATCACAGAACTAGTCCAAACCTCTTTTCACCGCTGTGTACATCTTTTTAATTTGAGAAGAAACCTTGCGGCAACCTCTATGGTAGATCAAATGCATTATGTCCCTTCCGTCATTCTTGCAATTTAACAAGCGAAAAGGAAAATTGTTGGTTCTATGTTTGTGCAATCTTATAACACAACTGGTGATCGAGGGGATTTTTTGGTAAGAAATAAACACTGCCAAAATGCACAGGTTGTGCGGCTTCAAGATAAAACATGTACATGCGGGAAGTTGACGATATATGGAATCCCATGTTCCCATGTTCTAGCATGTTGTGCAGTGGCAAAGCTAGATCCTTGTGCTTTTATCAGTTTTCAGTTCAGGAATATAGAAAGATATGGGCTGAAATGTTTCAACCACTGGAGCATCCAGATTACTGAGAGGAGTGGACCGGCTGTACATTCATGCCCCTACTGTAAATAGAGGGAAGGATCGACCAAGATCAGACTGTTTGCACAATGAAATGGATATTCGTCAAGAGTGACAGTCGAAACGTTGTGGATTATGTAAAAATACTGGCCACGACAAGCATACATGTCATGCAAAGAAAACAACTCAAATTAATGAGTGACATTTGACAAGAGTCGGCTCCCATCCTTTTTGTTATTATTGTCTATGTTGTATATTACGGTCAAACTTTTGTACAAAGAATGTAGTCTTTTGGTTGAAAAATCTATGTCATGTAGCTATCATCAATTTTAAAACTTTCGAAAGTTGGAAGTTAAACTCCACGTAGATCAACACAACATTATGATACAAACTTAATCAAGAGTGACAAACCTTATCTCAGCATATAAGGTAGTCACTTCTTAGGCCCTTTTTGTTGCACCTTTCTCCTTAACCAACCAACATCTACCTTAATCATTTCCCGCTCTGGATCACTTCAAAGAAACCTTTTTGTCTTTGCTTCTCGTCTTCTCTGGATGACTTGAAGGATCTCAGCCTGCCCTCGTATGCTCTGTGAAAAAGATGGTGACTGGCAAATTACCTTTGTTTGGTTGATGAGTGGCTGATTTTTTTCATAAGCTTTGGAAGAGCACAAAACTGAAGTAAGGTAAGAATCATCTACATCTAGTTGTTCCCATCATGGTTCCATGTCCTTGTCATGTTTTCTTTGTCGTATAGCTTGAAGAATCTCATGTGTCATGTGGGTGATCTGCAAAGAAGCTGGTGATTATGGAAATAGCATTGGCTGTTGGATGGGTGGTTGGTGATTTTTGTGCCTTATTGGAAAGCACACAGGTGAGGTGAAGTCGGAGTCAGCTACGTCTAGTTGTTCCCACCATTGATCAATTTGATGTGTCCAAACTAGTAAGGGTGCCTTAGATGATATGAAGACCATGTGTGTGTGTGTGGCGACCAAGACATCATATTAAATTAAGCTGCATTGACATATGTGGAATACTCATGTAGAGACTATCTATGCTAGAGAGGCGGCATGAGAATATGTTGATGCAGGATACTCTAGCCCATACATGTTGTGGCACCGCTCGACACCCGTTTGTTGGTTGGCAAATTGGTGCAAAATAGACCATTTAGATACCAAGGAGGTCATGCTACTATAGAGATGTTGGTATGCATCTTAGGCCCTTCTTCTATTTAAACGTTAGCAAATATCTATATCTTTTTCTGTATACAGTGACCGTTCTAACTATTAGTAGTAGCTATGCTCTAAGATCTTTTTCTATATACAGTGCTCAAAGACAAGCAAAATGCATCCTTTTTTTCCTTTTCTTTGTGTGTGTGTGGGGTAAGGGGTGATTGTGGGGGTTGGGGCATACTCTTAGATCATAATTGGCATATATATTGGATAGGGGGTCCCAAATGATGAAGTGCAAAGCAAAGATGCCCACTCTTCTAAAAGAACGTATTTGGGATATTGTTTTGTCAGCTGATTTTGATAAAGACATGGTAATACTTTACAATGCTTCCTTTAGGTGGGGCTGGGACGCTTCCTGAATATGAGAGCATGATAGAAACTATCAAGTGTAGAGCTTGAAAATAGGACACACATGCAAAGAATTTGATGTCTTATTTCCACTCCACTTGGAAAGAAAAAAGAATCAAATTTGCTAAATGGTATAGCCCTTTCTTTGTTACAAGTTATCTAAGGGAATAAGGAATTTGCTTGGCAGAAGACCAATGGCAAAAAAAACTGGCTTGGCATGGGTGGTTGTGGAGGTTGGGGTATACTGTTAGCTCATAATTGGCATATCTATTGGATAGGGGGTCCCAAATGATGAAGTGCAAAGCAAAGATGCCCACTCTTCTAAAAGAATGTATTTGGGATGTTGATTTGGCAGCTGATTTTGATTAAGCCATGGTAATATTTTACCATGCTTCCTTTAGGTGGGGCTGGGATGCTTCCTGAATATGAGAGCACGATAAAAACTATCAAGTACAGAGCTGGAAAATAGGGGACACAAGCAAGGAATTTGATGTCTTATTCCCACTCCACTTGGAAAGAGAAAAGAATCAAATTTGCTAATTGTTATATCCCTTTATTTGTTACAGGTTACTAAGGGAATAGGAAATTTGCTTACCAATGGCAAAAAAACTGGCTTGGCATTCTAATTCTTGGACTATTCTATCTTTGTATAAATTTGTCCGTAAGTGCTTTTTTCTAGCCAGATGTATGTACCTTATGAACTGTTCATTTAATGGTTACCATTGTATAACAATTCTTGAAAACAAAATTATGCATGTGTTTAAACTATAAATATCCTCCTAACCTGCTGCATGAGTTTATGTTAATGAATCTGGAATTGAACTGCTATATCACTTGTATTTCATAGTTAGGTTGTTATACTAATAACTTCTCTAAAGGTTGATGGTCGAAAAAAAATATGAAATTAGTATCATCATAACATTATTAACACGCTTGCTTATTTTGCAGGCACAACAAATCAAGTGCATATTCCACCTTGCTGATACTACTGACCCTAATGCAGCCATTGAATCCCTTGTAAGTATCAAGGTTGTGTGTCGAGAAGCACTGTCGGTGATTTGTGAGGCAGAACGAATCTCAGTCGGTGCACTGCCAGAGCCACGAATCCAGGACCTTTTACAAGCAATTACAAAGCCACGACGACCACCGCGTGCACGTCGAAAGGAACTGAGATCGACCATGGAGACGGTCAACGTATCACCGATAGGTACACCGGGACCAAATATTGCATCAACGTCACACGTGCCGATATCAATCCAACCTCATGTGCAGGTTGTGCCTTCACCATCACCGGTAACAGCTGTAGAGCATGTGCCTTTGACATCCCATTGCACAATCAGGACACCATCTTCTCATGGACCATCATCTTCCACACTTGAGAGATCCGATCGACCTCATACACTAGGATCAAATGCCCCTCTATAAGCAAATGAGATAGCAGCTGTACATCACATGCCATCCCTGCTGCTTCATGAATCTGAGATGGAAGGTATAGTCATGGATAGACCTTGTCAAACCCCTCCCACATTTACTGACCCACTTGCTTCTTATGAGATTATACAAGAATAGTTGGAACCTATTGAGAAAGAGACACATGTGTCGATTCTATATCACAGAGGTAGAGGTTGCGTTAAAGCTGGTAACCGAGTATCAAGTCGCGAACGAAACGTGGGTCAAGGTAGAGGAGGATGCAATTCTGACCAATTTTTTGATTCCATTCCACGAGCTCGATAAAGTGAACATCCCTATCGTCTTAGAGCACGTCATGTGCATGCATCTTCACCTGTGAGAGATGCAATTTCATAGGTTACAAAGGAGCCTCTTCCTACGTCAAATTATGGATCACAATATGTTATGATGGAGCAGCTTGCAAAGCGCCCTAAACTGAAGACTTATGCAAAGAAGAATCCTCCGAGGGCAAAGAAAGGAGTACGAGCATCATGTGGAACTTAACTTTGCAGACTAGCACACTCATGAAAAAGTCCCCTAACCTTAGTAAAGGCAACATGTTGACTTAGCAATTTTGAAAAAATGTATGATAATTGTCTGGCATTTTGGGCTGGTATGTAATGGTTACTCTTTGAAGTGGCGATGGGATGTAGCATTTAGATTAATGCATGTTAAGTATACGATGGTTTGCGCTCGTAATTGATGGTTGAATGTAGCATTTAGATTAAATATGTACTATGATATACATAAGGTTAACTAATCTTTGGATAATAGGGAAAAATAGTTCAGAGCTAGAAGCACACTATATAGTTTTGAATGGATTAGAATCTACAGAGGTGTTGTAATAGATCCTACCAATTACGCGAAGCACACGTGTGTAGCCACAAAAGTAGTACATAAACAAATGGTTTAAAATAACAGACAAACGCAGTGGCGAGGTTTGCTTATTACAATGACGTGCAAACTGATAACGGAATAAAATCCTAACACAGTGGAAAGAGGTATATTTCACTCTTCATGACATATAATGATCAGTACTACATTTTTTCTCTCGTTAGAACTAAGGTGCCTCCCACTAGCCTTGCCATTTTTTTGACAAGTTGAAGCATGTAAAATTGTTTTGTACTCAGCAACATTCGGTTATTCTCTATACAAATTCATCTCACAACTTTCTTACACTACTTAACATTAGGACGTGACATACTAAGGCTTCGTTTGACAAAATTTTTTTTTTGGTTTTCAGTTTTTAAAGAGCAGTTTAAAGAGCAGCTTAATTTTTTTATATAAAAACAAGTGGGTGTTTGATAACCCTTTTTTTTTTGAGGTTTTTTTTTTTGGTGTTTGGTAACCCTTTTTATTTTGACTTTTTTTTTTGGTGGTTTGCGGTGGCGGTGGTGGGGCGTAGCGGTGGTCGACGGTGGTGGTGGCCGACGGCCAGAGGTGGCTGCCGGCAGTCACCGGCGGTGGTGGCCGGAGGTGGCTGCCGGCAGTCTCCGGCGGTGGTCGCCGGCGGCCGGAGGTGGCTGCCGGCAGTCTCCGGCGGTGGTCGCCGGCGGCCGGAGGTGGTTGCCGGCAGTCTCCGGCGGTGGTCGCCTGAGGTGGCTGCCGGCGGTGGGAGGGTGGTGGTGGTGGTCGAAAAAAAAAAACCAAAAGTGAAAAAAAAAACCAGTTTTTAGAGTTTTTTTTTTTACTCTGCAGTTTAAAAACTGGTTTTTTAAATTGAAAAAAAAATGGTTACCAAACACTCCTTTTTTTTTTCAGTTTTTAAAACTGAAAAAAAAAGAGGGAAAAAAAGAGTGTCAAACGGGGCCTAAGTGAACGCAATGCAGCACGGGTGCTCTCAGCACGATGAGATCTTGGTGTAGTGTTTCTGATTCCTTAACTCGATATGCCCATTCTCTTTGTAAACCTGCATAATACTCTCTCGGATCTGTATACTTCATTTGTTTATAGTCGTTGTTCTTTTCACACAACAACCACACATTCTCAGTCGCTGACAATTAGAACTATTTAGAACTCCTGTCATATAACTTAGGTAGTTCTAATGCGATGAGCATGACTGACATAAATAACCAAGCATACACACATACACAATATATTATTTTGAGAACTAGACAAGACAAGTGAGTGACAAGGCAAGTCTCTGGCCACTGACACTCTGTTTTATTGGTAGTCCAAGGCCTTTTCATTGAAATGCTACATCAACAACGTGCTTTTGTCTAAAGTAAAAGAAATCATTTTTCTCATTTGTACTTTAACTATAAAGGTTCAAGGCTTTCAAAAAAGGTTATTTGTCGCTCAGAAATTTGTGTTCAATCAACTGATTTAATCAGGAGGCTTCTTGTTGAAACTTCACATAGTTGGATGGTGTCTTAAATCGGCAAGAAGAAAATAGACACGAGTATGATCTATTGCCAGAATACAAGTCTCTACTCACTGATAACTTCTTTCATTAGTATTCTAAGGCTTTTTCAACAAAGTATTACATCATTCATGTGCTTTTGCATATAGTGAAAGACCGATAAGAAGTTTCATATGTACTTTAGTTACATAATTTTAAAATTTCACATAGAGTTATCCGGCGGTCATAAGTTTGTTTTGAATCAACTAATTTAAAAGGCTTTTTTTTTGCTGTAACATCAAATACTTTTGGCATGTCCTAAACCACTAAAAAGACAAACTATACTTCTAAAGTAGCATGTCATATCAATCTGACGAGCAACAACTACACTTTGATTTTATGATAGCTATATACTTTTCATGGTGAATTGTCCTTCACTCTGGAATGACGGTTCAAGGATTGATGAAGCTCTTAATGAGCAATTATCCTTTCAACAACTAATATATCTACAAAGGCTTTTCATCAACTACTTTAAAGAAACTTGCAGCGACTTGTCACATCTCAAAAAATTGAGCACCTAGCATTTATTGAAGTGGTCCCTTATCAAGCATTATATAAGTATGTGTTGTGGATGAAGGGCAAATGGCATACAATACTATAATCCTTGTTGTGTAAGAACTCTGGAAATGTCATATACTCCACGAGACATTTTGGAAGCAATGAGTCGTTACTGGGCGGGTGAAGATGAATTTCACTATTCTTTGCTTCTAAGTTTGCGTTACTCATGATGGTATGTTAATACATTACATGTAGAATGGTCTTATCGGTTGAATGAATATAAGGTCTGTTAGCCCTATGGTTGGATAACCTAGGCTTACATCTTGTTTTGATGATAACTACACATTGATTATGTTCTAATGTGTGTTTTGAGTGGATTCTTAGTAGATATATACATGACACTCATGAAGACACATTTGAGAAGTTGGATAGATGGATTGAAGCCAAAGAAGCTTAAAGTTATAGTGGACATACTATGGAAGCTTCATCAAGTCCTATGTCAAAGAGCAAGAAAGAATGCAAAGGCTAAGTTACTACGATTATGATTGTCTTTACTATTATGTAACTAGTCTTGGTTTGATGGTTGGATTGATGACTATGACCTAAAAAGACCTTAGGACACCTTGTGCATTGCATGTGAGTTCATAACCTTTCACACAAGTGTGGTTCTTGAAAATGAGTGAACTTTGGAGCTCACTCAGATTTTCTCAAAAACTATTTTGGTGCCAATCTTTTCATATCTTGATAAAACTTTTCATTAGCTTTCCAACGCAAAAAACGGCACCTCAATCCGATTTTTCTAGAGAAAGTTATGCCCAAAATAGGAAAGGGGGTTCCGTGAGGCAGCTGATAGGCAGTAGGGTAATACAGTCGACTGTATTTGAATCCAGTCGACTGCATTCCAATGCAGTTGACTGCATTGGTCAAAATTCAGTTCCAACGGCTATTTTCAAGGACAAAACTCCAACGGCTATTTTAGAGGGATTACAGTCGACTGCATTGGGAATACAGTCGACTGCAATGGCAGTTTTGCCCATAATTTGCCTCTAACGGCTATATTTCATTTGCTCTCTATATAAATGATTTGGGGCTTCATCATACACCATGGAAACCACATTCTAAGCCTCCATTCATTAGAGAAACATCAAGGCTCATAGATTAAACTTTTCTCTCTTCATCTTCATGATTTTACATCATTAAAGAGAGCATCTTTGTGAGCAATTCTTTGATTGAGAGTGAGCATCCTTCAAGTCATCAATTCTCTCATCTCTCTATTGTACTAGAGCTTCATTTGTACTCATTTCCTTTCAAGAGGGTTTCTTTGTACACATTTGATCTTTGTAAAAGGATTGTGATCAAGGCTTGGGTTTGTCAAGTCTTGGGTGAGCTTTGTGGATTCAAGGCTTGTGCTTGGTGTGGGGATATCACCAAGTGTTGTAAGGGTTTTGATCTTGACCCGGAAGAAGATTGTTGCTAGTGGATTCTAGTGCTCTTGCAAGGGACTTCCTTGAAGAGGTGGACGTAGGCTTGTGGGTATATCAAGCCGAACCATTTAATTCTCCTTGTCAAGTATCTCTAAACCCTTCTCTCTTTACATTATTGTTTTACATTTGTGTTGAGATTGGTTGTTTGCTTATTTGAGTTATTGAGATTAAGGTTTTTTGTTTGTTAATTTTTAAAGTAGTCTTAAAACCCTATTCACCCCCCTCTAGGGTTATTTTATTGGTTTCAAGGTCCTCGTAGCTGATTCATGATGCATGATTATACCCGTACCTCGACAAAAAGCAATCAACATGCCTCAGAATACACATATGAGCTTGAAAGGGGACTGCATTCTATACGTGAAGAAAACAATAGAATGAGAGTTCGTCAAAGTAGGCATAACCAACATCGTATGGCACGTGAAAGCTATACAGATGTCAACAACAACGAAGCACATTTATATTGGAACATGAGCTTTGAACATGGAT
This sequence comes from Escallonia herrerae, assembly GCA_033070095.1. Classification (NCBI taxonomy): domain Eukaryota; kingdom Viridiplantae; phylum Streptophyta; class Magnoliopsida; order Escalloniales; family Escalloniaceae; genus Escallonia; species Escallonia herrerae. The sequence goes on from JAVXUP010002012.1 coordinate 95,887, forward strand.
TTGTTTCTGATGCTTCAAGTCTGATGAAGATGACTGAAAACGGTTAGTGTTGAGGCTGACCTGCTTATCGGCGTGGTCATGTCAACAATGCTGCTTCTTTGTAATTTACTTTTAAAATTTCTATGTTGTATTTCTTTATGTTTAGATGAAGATGACTACAAATGATTAGAGGTCAATAATGCACGTCATTAATATGAACAGGACTGAGTACCAAGTTAGACCATCTACATGGTCACAAGCAACAGTGAACCTATATTTTCTTTAGTGTTGAAATCCTAATTTTATCACTACCTTTACCGATAACTAGTCACAAGCTTTTTCAACCATTGCAGTGCAACACAATTAAAGCCATGTCCATTTTTACTTTCTCAAACCGTTTGGTTGTGGAAAGTTGATAAGCCTCTAAAGTTTTGTTAGCAATCATTATAATTATGAAAAGAAAAAACATTTTTTTAGGAAAAACAGTTTATCTTGAATACGTGTTTAAGAACAACGATTTAAAATTTCAACTTAAATCGTCCTTCCTGACAACGAATTTAATAAAGCATATTTAAGTTGAACCTTGGTTTTCATTTCAACAAAATCGTGGTTACAAACCACGGCTTCTAGGAAACGCTTTTTGTAAGAACGATTTCAGTTGAAAATGTGGTACGATTTCAGTTGAAAACGTGCTGCGATTTTCAGTTGAACCTTGGTTTTCATTTCAACAAAATCGTGGTTAAAAACCACGGTTTCTAGGGAAAACGCCTTTCCAAAGGATGATTTCCTTGAAAATGTGCTTCTCGAAGGCGATTTATATTATTGAACTTTGGTTTTCATTTCAACAACAGTCGTGGTTAGTAACCACGAGTTCAAGGGAATACGTGTTTAGCAACAACGATTTTCGTTAAAACGTGATTTATATTATTCAATTTTTGTCTAAAAAGGTTGTTATTTATTCTGAAAACGTTGTTTCAAAATGCGATTTTATATTTCCCAAAAGAATATATTTTTCTTTCCAATTTGTTCTTTCAATTTTTTTAAATTAGACAAATAAAATGGGAAACATATATATAGACTGAAAACGTGGTTCCAAACCACGTTTTCTCCTTTGAAGTCGCGGTTCTGAACCGCGATTTTTAAAAGTGTGGTATGTGGGTAAATAAGTTTTAAAATTGAATAGATTGGTAATTAAGTTTAAAGCAGTATTATTTAGGAAAAAAACTCAAGCTTTTGATCAGTATAGCCATCAGAATTGCCAACCACCAGGACGAAGATTCAATCTAAGAGAATTGATAATCTTCTAGAAAGACTAGCTTGTATGTCTATGAATGTACATGGCATTGCATTTTTCCTGGAGATCTTGATTTGTTATGACTCTATATTGGTCGAATTAAGTACATATTCCCTTTTTCGCTAGAGCATTTTTTGTGAGGAAATTCCCGACATGGTCCCTGTACTCATAGTGTTTAGTCGGTCTGCTCCTTGTATGGTAGTTTATTACGTTAGTCAGTTTTCTCCTTGCAAGCAAATTTTGGCCGTCATTGAGCCACATGGTAGGGGCAAAAGAGTCATTTCTTGAGAAGAAGCTCATCCATGATACCTGAAGTATTAACCCGTTACTGAATTAGTCCCTGAACTAATATTTTAGCTCACATGGTCCTTTAGCATCACCACCAAGCTCTCGCTATCAATAATACCTCACCACCAACACAACCAAAATCACACCACTGTTCCCGATGATCACGACATTGGATATTGACCCAAAACCAAACTTAAAACTGAACACACACTCAAACTCACACACACAGACCCTCAATCACCCTGAAACTAACAATTTCACTTTACATCCTCCTAAACACACATACAAACATCATATAAACACACATTATACATGCTAATTCTCCACGACACCACACACAGAACACCCACGCACGCACGCACATACATCACTCACACACACTGTCAACTGCCTCCACGGCATACACTCCCACACTTTGCTACCCAAGAACACACACTATACCTTCTGATCACATAACAATACACCCCATACCACCGAACACGCTTGAACCTAGAGTGGAGGCATTCACTTAAACACACAAGAACACACACATAAACACACACTCTGCGCATACAGAAAACATACACAACCACACACTAAATTCGAACCTTGACATACAAGTGATTACCTTGAACAATTTCCATCAACTCCTTCCACCTTTCCTCTCTGATTCCAGCTTTCCCGAACCCCGCTATTTTCCTGCTTCTTCGCCTCTGTTTTCTTTTGTTCTTTGTTCTGTTTTTCCTTTCTTTCCGAATTTTCTGTTTATCTCCTTCCTTTTATTTCTTTCTTCACCCGAAATTCTTATCCATTTCTTATTAAATTATTTTTTCTAGCTTAGTCATTAAGCTAGTAGAAGGTGGCTCCATGTGTAATCATCTTCCCAAAAATTTGACACCTACCTATAAATTTTTAGAATTTGCAAAATAGCCCTCTATTTTTCCAAAATTACAAAAATGCCCTAAAATTTTTTTAAGCTTCAATACACTAGAAATTCTCGGGCATTGCCCAAAATTACCATCCGTTTATTTTTCAGAGTCCAGATGGTTGTTTTAACTGACTCTTGAAGTTCGGGATACTACAACAACTGAAAAATTTGAAGAATTGCAATGGATTCAGAATCAGATCTTCGAGAATCAAGATACCACCCTGATCCCGAGAGAGAAAGAAGTTGATAGACAATACTATCAATTGGTCCAAGTTGAGGAGGCATTTTACTATCAAAAGGCTCGGAATTAAAACATTAGCCTTGGTGATAGCAATACTGCCTGTTTTCATAAGAAAATGATAGTGCATAGAGCTTACAACAGAATTCCCTCTATATTCGGTATGGATGGTACTCTAGTGACTGGAGCAAGGGAGGCACATCAAGTTGCTGTTAAGAATTTCTCTGACTTCCTCCTATACCTCTTTTACCTAACATAAAGGTAAGGCTAGCTGAGATCATCACTGAACACATCTATGATAAGGATCAAGCATTATTGGATGCCCCTGTTAATGACCTTAAAAGGAAGGAGGCTATTTTTGCATTTAAGCCTAATAGAGTCCCTGGGCCTAATGGTTATATATAGTGCTGAATTTTTTTAGAGAAATTGGGCTATTGGTGGTAAGACTGCGACAAAGGATGTGCTAGAAATGTTGAACAAGAAGAAGAGTACCAATCCTTTAACAGCACTGCTTTGGCACTAATATCAAAGACATCTTGCCCTAATACAATGAAGGACTTCAGACCAATTGTATGTTGCAATGTGATCTACAAGTATATTTCAAAGAGTGATCTACAAGTATATTTCAAAGATCTTGTGTGCTCAAATCAAGAAAATCTTATCAGATCTGGTTAGTTTGAAGCAATCTACCTTTATGGCTAATAGGCATATTGCTAATAATATACTACTCATTCAAGAATTAGTGAACAATTACCACAGAGTGACGGGCCCAACCAAGGTGTGATGAAAATAAACTTGCAAAAAGCCTATGATTCTGTGGGATGGGACTTTCTCAAAGCTATAATGGAGATCATGAAGTTCCTAGCTATCTTTATAGAATGGATTATGCAGTGTGTGACTATTGCAAAATTTTTCATAAATCTTAATGGGAATATAGATGGTTACTTTGCCAGCTCTAACGACTTAAGAAAATGAGATCTTATCTCTCCTTATCTCTTTTTACTGGTAATGGAATCCTTTTTTGGAGTCACAGAGCAGTATGCCTAGCATCCAAGTTTTCTATACAACCCAAAATGCAAAGAATTGCATATACATCACCTATGTTTTGCAGATGATTTGTTTTTGCTTGCTCAAGCATATCAAGCTATCCTTAGATTGATCAAACACACTTTGGATGAGTTCAAGGTATTATCTGCTATATTTCCAAATCTGACTAAAAGCACAATTTTCCTAGCTGGTAACCACTGCTGAAACTTTAGCTGAGCTAGTGAACATTACATTGGGAAAATTTCCAGTAACCTATCCTGGGGTACCTCTAATTTCAACAAAACTGCAATATAAAGATTGCTCAGTCCTCTTGGAGAGAATAACTGCAAAAATTGCAAGCTGGTCTTCAAAGGCTCTCTCATATGCTGGCAAATTCCAATGGCTATCTCTGGGCTATGTAGTATGCAAGAAAACTGGTGTTCAATTTTCATACTGCCCAAGAGGATAATAAGGCAAATTGAAAAGAAAGCAATGGCCTTTATATGCATGGCAAATATGTGAAACGCGCTGGATCAAAAGTTACTTGGAAGGATTTATGCCTTCCCAAGAATGAAGGGGATTAGGCATTAAAAGAGTGGAGGAATGGAATAAAGCAACAATTTGCAAGCACTTATGGGACTCGACTCATAAGAAAGATTCATCATGGGCATGGTGTCAGGTCTACATTATCAAAGAACGACACTTGAGGACTTTTAAACCTCCTATGACATTGTCATGGACATGATGTAAGATTCTAAAAGTCAGAGAGCAATTTACTCATTTTATTCACTGCAGAGTTAGGGATGGTAAAACCATTTGGTTATGGTTGGATAGATGGCTGAATGAAAAGACTCTATTAGAGCAGTTTGGCCAGAGAACCATATATGACTCTGGTTTGGATGCAATGATAAAGTTTGTGACATTATTCCAGGGAGGGAATGGAAGCTGGTCCTAAACAAATCAAAGGAATTAAGGGCAATAGACACTCTTTTGACTACCTTGCCTCCACCTAATACAGAGCTATCTGATAAAATTGCATGGACATCGCATCCAAGTGGGCATTTCACTATTATATCAGCTTGGGAAGGGATAAGAACAAAAGGTACCTCAGATCCCTTGTGGAAACTTTTATGGTTTACAGGGCACATTCCTAAATGCTCCATGATTTTATGGTTACTCTGCAAAGGTGGACTTAGAAACATGGCTTGATCGAAAGCTTGGAATGCCATCCAAGATGATACTTGTGTCTCTATGTTTGATGCATTCTGAAGATAAGAATCATTTGTTCATTCAATGCCATTTGCAATTGTGTTGTGGAAGACAGCTTTTGATAAAATGCATACCCCTACTATCTCGGACTCAGTTCTGTAATCACGCTGCAAAGATATTTTTGAGGGAAAAGCTTCAGAGCTAGGCTTGGCAAACTAGTTGTGGCTACGATAGTCTATGGGATAGGGCAAGAGAGAAATACCAGAATCTTTGAAAGGAAGAGATCAAATGAGCAGGGGTGTATGCATGTCATACAACAATGGATAAGGTATAGGATTTATAGTTGGAAGAGAGCTCCAGCCATTTCTGTGAACACAACTCTACGCAATGCCTGGGGGATTGATGAAAAAGTACTGATCTCATGACAGCAAATGCAGAAGGGAAAAGCAGCCAATATTAATCTTGTATCATGTATAGTCTTGCTTGTATATAACTGTTGAGAATATATAGTTTGCACCTTTTGGAATAAAAGGACCTTTGACAAATAAATAAATAAATAAAAACTTCAAGTTCCTGTACAAACAAACATATACATAGATGGCTGTCCAATTCTTCCTTCACCAAGTTTTCTTACAAGTAAAAAACATCATTCTATTTGTACAATTTACGAGTGCACAAGATTGATTTAAGTGTAAAATCCTAAGATCCTAATCACAACAAATGACCTTCATTAGAAACCAGCATATATTTTGAGAAGTTCATCTTGTATCTCATGACCAGTATTCAAGTTAGCTAGGTAAAATGAGAGGTAGTCCGAATGAATAAATGGTCTATAGCGGAGAGGGTGATCTGTATCAACTAGTTCTTCCGGGACCTCAATACTTGTGCCTTCCTTCGGCGACAAAAACGACCCCCACGAGTACCTATCTTCGTGTCCGCTCATTCTTACTCTGTGATTTGGTGCCCAAAGTCTTCCATTGCTCCAAGCCTGGCACAAGCTTCAGCTTTTAGGTTTGTGCATCAGTGCATGTAAGGATGCAAAAACAAGTGCCCTTATATTAAAGTCATTGCTTTCATCGGCTACAATATTATCTATTGATTTTTCCTGTACTATTAATTAAAATTTTCTCTTATGTTGGATTTCCTTTTTAAGTTTTGCTGCAAAGGCTTACAATGCATAAGTGAAAAAGTATCAGTAAGCAAGACTCTTGGCCAAGGATTTCACAACGTCTACCTGGTGCCATGCCCCTCACGGGCTGGCCGATTAATGATCTTAGAGATATTTTCATTAAGGGTGAATATGGAGCATATCCTTTCATTTGATCGAATAGTTGAAAATTTTATTTCTAATCGATATTGGACGTGCTATATATCGAAGGGTGTCTCTTTTAGTGTCGTGGAAAAGTATTATCCATAAAATATACGAGAAATTCAGAGTTAGGATGTGTTGTTAGAGTACTGTATTATTGTTAATTAACCTATAGTTAGTGAAGGACGCAAATTCTTTCCGTAGGGTGGGGTTGGGGGTGAAGAAGGGCATTGGTGGGTAAGGACCCATAATTTATGTGATTGAAACTTGAAATTGCCTATTCTAATGCATTGAAACATGGGAACGTTTACTTTCACATCTCATTTAGTGCATACGAGTTTGTGAAAATAGACGCTCCATGTTGTCCACATGTTGGAAATGACAATATTTAAACTTTTCAACACATGCGAAAATAGATAGCATTTTTGTAGACTTAAATTGTTTTAAAAAATAAAGAATAAACTTTGGCTGCTACCCCGGTTATAGAAATCTTCCTCCAACCCTATATATAGTGACAATTAATTGCTGCTAAATGTCTTTAATGACTTTTCTGTTAACACTTTCAGCGATAACTCTTAAAAACACTTTTTTAGCGTCACTAAATAAAAACCATTAAAAATACTAAGCAACCATCAATTGTCGCTACATGGAAGGTAGGAGGAATATTCCTTCAACCCGTGTAGCAGCTAAATTTTTTTCCAAAAAGAAAAGGGAAGGTGAATGACTTGTGGCTTAATCTAGGAATGCATGTGTAGGTGCCTTAAATACTGGATCCAAGGCGACAGAATTTCAAATAGATAGGAGTCCGAGATAAGCACTAAATGTAATGCAGGAAACAAGCATGCCAGCAAATTGACTCGCAAAAACTAACAGGGTTGCAATGGCCTCTGGAGTTTCCCTGTATATCCTAACTTCTTTTTAAAGGTGTAGAGCACTAACCTGGAGCGCGTCGCCAACAAACACCGCGAAGCACCCCTTAGGGATTATCACCGGAACCCAGTTTCCGTCTTTGGAAAGAACCTCGAGACCTTGCACTTCATTTTGGCACAGAATGGTCAGAATACTTGTGTCGGTGTGAGCCAAGACTCCAATGGTTGGTTGGTCGTTTGTCAAAGGAGCTTTGTACTTGATCAAGCGGACAGAACTAGCATTGTTGCCTAAGTCTGATTTGTAGTGCTTTCCCAAGCCAAAACTACTTAAAATCATTTCGAGAATGGTGAAGCTAAGCTCTAGCATCTTGGAGCTCATGGAACGTAGAGTCTCGCTGTTAGACAATAAATGAACTCAGTGCTGTCAATCATTTGCACCAAAATTAGCACCAAAGTGCATGCCGCTATAAAGTCAACATTATGATCCTGGGCTGAACCAGATTTTGACGCCAGTCCACTAGGTGTCAAATTGTTAAGATCTCTATAAACTAAATTATGGATTCAAAAAACGCAGAATATGCAAATTAACTTAAGCGTGCGGACAAGTATTTATACCAATAATTAAATTGAGAAAATGTCTACTTTCATACTCTATATACTGTTACATATTCTTATTTTATCGCTAAAAGGTGTAATTGCCACGATTGAGGATGTGAAAAAGTATACATAATGTGAAAATAAACATTCCGTTCGATCGACACTATCATGCATGGCCATTTTTACCTTCCGTTCATAGAGAAGAGCTCTCTGTAGATTCTATTTTTCATGCCTTTTCTACTTTCTGTTTTAAGACAACAATTCAATAGGAGATTCTACTGTACGTGCATGGTTTTCTTTTTCATTTTTTAAGTTCCTCCCAGCAAAAGGTTCCCCAGGTATAATGGAAAAAAGGGACTAGTTTCTATAGACGGAAAAAAAAAAGTTGCCATTCAAAATTTTCAGTGGCAAATCATAAAATCTTTAGCGACAACTGAAAATTATGGCATCACTTTTCTAGCTAGAAAGGGAGATTTGAAGAAACAACTTGTTCATACATATTATTTGGCTAGCTTTTACGCGCCATTTGGAAACCTTTTCGTGCTTTCTGTTCTTAATTATTTTCAAAATTCATCTTTAAGGAATCAAAGAACTAAATTGCAAAAAATCATTTCAAAAAACCATCCGGGATCAAATAATATCAGAATGAACCTAAGGTTCCAGTATTCCCATACTTGAAGTTAGAAGTTATGCAACCGTAGAAGACGAGTAAAAGAGAGGGAGGGAGAGAGAGAGAGGGAGAGTATTGACCAGAAGCTGGTGTTGCCTTCGGGCCACATGAGGTTGGTGAAGGCTTGAGCAACGTCGAACATGGTTGCATCAGGTATGCCAAAGCTCTCATTGGAGTTGCGTAGGTAACTTCGCAGATAGGTACCATCTGTGTACTTCATCTTCGTTTCTTCAGGAAGATCAAATAAGGCCTCCAATTTCTCGATCATTTCTTCACGTTGATGCATAGGAATCTTGTCGTACGCTACCAGAAAGCAGCCGTGTGTTTCGCATGCCTCCCGCACTTTTTTACTCATATCTTTCCACTCTTCAGTGCCCTTTTGTTCCAAACCTAAAGCCCCAACACAAAAATCAAGATGTGGGATTTGAGCCTCACCCATTTCTCTCTCTCTCTCTCTCAAGTCTCGGCCCGACAAATTATTATTTGACATTTTCGTTGAGCACTGGGATTATTTATAGATGGAGAAAAAGGAAGTTCAACTAAAATGGGAGCCAAAACCAGCTTCGGATCTTGCATTTAAATACCCAACAACGTGCTAGCGAGAGCCCATTTTTATACTCTTTGATAAATAGGGGGAAAAAAACAATATTGCTGTGTTTTAATATGAACGTAATACAATATCATAACTCTATTTTATATATTACAATGCATAGGTCACTACTATAAATTGCCCTACTAGCCATTGAAATATACATGAGTACACTAACACAGTTAATGTTTGTCGTCAAGTCCATTCTAAGACAGCTAAAGCTTAAATATGAAAACAACTGAACATATGGTATTACATCTTACAATTGTGCAATGTCTTGGCATCGACCATTTTCACACCTTCATTTAGCCCCTTTTGTATGCTAGCAATGCATGTTAGATCCAATTCACATAAAAACAGCAAAAAGTATTATTTTTTGTATCCCAAAAGCAATAAGCCCCCCCCCCCCCCCCCCCCCCAAAAAAAAAAAAAAAAAAAAGGAAGCTGAGCAGAGCTGAAGAACAATAAAATCTCTTCTAAGTTTTTGAAGCAAAACTTAAGGGCCTCGTGGTAATCATGTCTTCCTCACGTAAAGTCAACCAAATTTTTGCCATTGGATAATGATGCAGACGTGATACATTTCGGTAAGAAGCTGCAAATCTTTGGAATTATTTGTAGCATTTATTATGCTCGGTGGGATTTGTTTAAACTTTACAATAAATGCAGTTCGCTGGAAAACTGTAAACCTATCTCAGATTGTATAAAATTGGAACCATATGACCAAATGTGATAAGGGTCCGCTATTTCCTCAGTTCCATCTTGAATAACTTCCAACGGCATATGCTTTCCAGCTATTGCCAGCAACAGGCACCATATTTATCGCCACCCTATCGTTAATTATAACATGTTGACCACGAATAAAAATCCGTAGTTGAGGTGGTTTGGCATATCAAATTACATTATGGGTCATCTTAAAGTGACTAGCCACCAAAATTATGCCATAGATATACTAATCAAAGTCCTAAGCTCTATGCCCCTTGTGTAATATTGATCAGGAAACAACCATCCATCTACTTCGGGATTGTCATTTTAGTCGCACTTGTTGGTTTGTCTCTCCAATTGCAGAAATCATACGACACATTTCGGGACCTTGCTTCTACGACTGGTGGAACAATTTGTTGCATCAGTTAGAGGTGATAGACCGGGAGATTGAATTGAGAGAACATTTAGTTCGTACTATATAATCATTGGTTATCACTAGATCTGAAATTTTTTCCTCATAAAAAAGCAAACTTTCTTTTAGGCAAGTTTAGAAGTGTTACTTAATTTGGTGCCATACAAGTGATCAAGATCTTTATTATTATGTTGTGCTCCATTGGAACTAGCAGCTAGTTCAGGACTACATCTGCAAGCCTCGCGGATAATTTCATTAATAGTCTCACGAGCAATATTATGCCCCTTAGTACGAGCTTGTACACATGCTTCTAGAGCGACTCGAATAGCTACGGCATCAGGTGCATTTCCCCAAGTGTGACTTACATTCTAGGCATATGCCCTTTGAAACAAATTTCTCGTACATCTTCCTTACACTAAAAAAATCAAATCTTGAATTCCCTTCTGACTTCAGATCTATAAGTTTGTGCAATACCATCTACAAGATCTCTTCCAAAGTTCTCTCCAATTGATTGCTACATATGCTCCCTTCCATCATTTCTCCTTTTTGAAATGTCTTTATTAAAGGTAGAATAATTATAGATAACATAGAATTAACCAACAACATCAAGACCAAAAGATGGTTTACAAGGTTTAGAAACACCAAAAACTAATATTATGCAAAGCATTCGACCGTATTCGTTGAGATTTCATACTAGCAGTACTCATCAAACTTCAATTCGCTCTTCCCTGGGTTCGGCTCATCATGCAATGCATCAAAATTGTATCCTTCACAATCTTAATCAAGGCGTCATCCTCCAAAAGGATTCATCCTAAATGCAGTATCAGACAGGGAGACCCTATCTCACCTTTTCTATTTGTTATCTACTTTGAAGTTTCATCTGTAGCACTTATCAAAGCTAGAACGACTTAAGGGAATATGTGGCATCAAATCAAGCTTCTTAGCCTCGCCAACCAATTATCTTATGTTTGCAGATGACACACTCATATTCTTCGAGATGAACTTCATAACTTATATTAGAACAATATTGTAATGTTTCAGGACAAGAAATTAACTGAGACAAATCATCCCTTTTTTGTAGCCCCAATACGCCCTTTTACAAGCGGGAATATGCTTCAGAATGCTTCAACATCAAGATAGAAACAAAGTTTGGGCTCCACCTTGGAACATCTCTAGATCTAATGACCAATAGGAAATCTTCTTCTAGGATCTCATCCTAAAAGTTCAATCCAGGTGTGCTGGTTGGAGGGACATCTACTCAATAAGGCAGGATGTGAAACCCTTATTTCCACGGTCCTTTCTAGCTTATTGGTCTTGATATGTGTTGCCTAGGAAAAAGGGGTTTGCTGTTACGTGGAGGTGCCATAAAGGATGCAGTCTGAGTCAGCTTCTAGGTAGGCAAAGTGGGAGACAACAAGGATGGAGTAAGGGTTGAGAGCAAGGCTCCCCAGACAGGTCGCACACGCTGGCAGAGCCATGCAGGCAGGGCGACGACGAACAGGGCCGACGGTCAATAGTCCGGGTCGAGGGTGCAGCGTCAAGGGTCCGGTGACAGAAGTCCAAATATGTTTCTCTCACTAGAATTCCAGAGCGAATAGGCTTTTTAGAGAGAGAAAGCAAAAATGTCAAAATGAGAGAGCAGTCCTTGATTAAGCTCAAAAGTCCACTATTTATAGGCAAAAATATGAATGTGTCATAAGTTGACATTTGTCGTCCCATGGGAGTGGCATATCGCCAGGGGGGTCCAAAGTATTGATTTTTCGTTGGACTGCCAGTCCCCAAGTTAATGATGCCCTGCCCTTGTAACATCTCTCTACCTGTCTGAGGAGACTGATCATGCCGCGTTAGCATGGTCAGAGTAGCCCGTTGCCCTAGCCACCAGTCCAAACCTTTACTGAATCCCACGAGGTGCGTCAAGAGACGCGCAGAGGACCTAACAGCGTCGAGGGTTGCCCCTATAGCCAACTGCCAGGCGAACTAGGCGCGATGCCCTCCGAGGACCTCCTCCCGTCCCGAAGTGACCCGGGGCTCGATCATTGCCCTGGTGGTGTCGACGATCAACAGCAACATGAGTGGGCATGGTCGCTGCTCAGTGCTCAGAGTTCGTTGCGGGGAAGTCTTTGTGTCGAAGCCCCCTGTGAGTGTGATGCTGATGGCTTTAAGGTTGTGCCGGCGAGGGCTTTAAGCCGATCCCGTAGTTTGATTGAGCCGGCGATAGCGTTAAGCCGGTGTTAAGCCCATCCTGCAGTTTGAGTGAGCAGGTGATGGCGTTAAGCCCATCCTGCAGCTTGATTGAGCCGGCGATGGCGTTAAGGTTGTGAGCCCATCCCGTAGTTTGATTGAGCTGGCGATGGCATTAAGCCCATCCCGCAGTTTGATTGCACCGGCGATGGCGTTAAGCCCATCCCGCAGTTTGATTGAGCTGGCGATGGCTTTAAGGTTGTGAGCCCATCCCGCAGTTTGATTGAGCCGGCGATGGCGTTAAGCCCATCCCGCAATTTGATTGAGCCGGCGATGCCGTTAAGCCCATCCTGCAGTAAGGGGTCTTTGTGCAGGAGCACTACGAGCGCAGCCCCGAGAATGCTGCACACTTCGGAGAGTGGGTCGAAGCATGTTCTACGTCCATGGCAGGGGCGCATTGTGTGGTGAATAAGTGTGATGCCCGGAGGTCTGTAACATGATTGTTGCGCTTGGGCGCGGTGCCTACATCATGAGGCATTGATTGTGGCGCATGGGAGCGGCGACGACAGTCGCAGAGACAATACTCCGTGCCGGGGGCACATATCATGATGATGGTGCATTGGCGCGACGACGAACGTTCTGGAGCAATACTTGGTGCCGGGGCACATGTTATGGAAGTGGTGCATGGGCGCGGCAACGAAGGTTGTGAGACAATACTTGGTGCCGGGGGCACGCATTATGAGAATGGCGGGTGGCACAAGGGCGCAGCGATGAACGTCGCATAACAATACTTGGTGCCCCCAATGGCGCACGGGCGTGGCGACGACCGTCGCTGGGATACACTTGGTGCCGGGGCACATGTTATGGAAATGACTCATGGGAGCGGCGACGAAGGTCGCGAAGCAATACTTGGTGCAGGGGGCACGCAACATGAGAAGGGGCACACGGGCGCGACGACAAAGGTGTGCGGGCAACGAGAGTCGCGGAGATGGCGTGCGGGCGACGAGAGTCGCGGAGTTGGAGCGCAGGCGACGGGAGTCACAGAGCTGTGGCGCGAACGCGGGCGACGAAGGTCTCAGAGATAGGGCACGGGAGACTAGAGTCGCGGAGTTGGTGTGCGAGCGACGAGAGTCGCAGAGTTGGAGCGCGGGCGACGAGAGTCGCGGAGTTGGAGCAAGGGCGATGGGAGTCGCGAAGATGTCGCGTGGGCAACGAAGGTCGCGGAGATGGCGCGTGGGTGACGAAATTAACAAAGATGGTGTGCGGACACGAGCGACGGTTGTCGCGACGATGGAGCACGCGACAAGCGATGGTCGTTGAGACTACGGCGCGCGACCATGAGCGATTGTCGTCGGTCGTCAAGGTAGGTGGCCGACCCCCTTGGGTGGCCGACCCCCTTAAGGGGGAAGGCACACCAAGGTTGCCTGACAAAGGAAAAATGCATGATGACTTGATTATGTGACTCTTTGACCGGCATACGAGCGTTGAAAAGTTGACCGTTGAATGCGCCGACATGTCATGAGAATTGGGACCCCCAGTGGGCCTATAGGTGTAGCCAAGATAGGGTGGGAACAATATGTAGTTTGTCATTTTCCCTGTATACTTAAGTAAAAATCTTATTTCCATCTTTATGTTCTTTTTTTGGGGGGCTGAAAACTGTAAGGAAAAAGAAAACCGACACTCTACCAATTGGGACACTATCTGTGGGCAAAAGCACAGTGGTGGTTTAGGATTGAGATACCAAAAGCTTTTCAACTTAGATCTGCTAGCTATATCAAGCTGGAAAATCCTCACTCAGCCTAATTGCCTTAGCAAAAGTCTTTCTAGCCAATTACGGCAGACATCACAGGTTCCTACACACTACAAAACCCTACTTCTCGTCTTAGGTATTCAAGCTGGCATCTCTGTACTAAATATGGGCCTATCTTGGCAAATAGGTGACGGATCTTCGGTGGATATATGGCAAGATAATTGGGTACTTGATTACCTACCTCAGCTCATTCATCTAATGCAACCGTTGGCCCTGAAGTCAACATGGTCTCGGATTTAATCCTTTCTCGTTACTGGAATGACCAAGCCCTTCTGGATCCTTTTCCAATCGTAACTGTCAAAAGAAGTCAAGAGATCTACGTCTCCATCTCAAGTGTCCCAGACCTACCTGGAAGTAGGGCTATAAATGAACCGAGCCGTTCACGAACGGCTCGTGGTTCGTTCTCCAAAACTCGTTCACGTTCGTTTGTATAATATACGAACCGAACATGAACAAGTTTCTAGAACTCGTTTATTAAACGAGTCGAGCATGAACACTCGAAAATGTTCACAAACATGTTCGCGAACAACCCATTTAAATAATAAATTAATTATAATTATAATATGTTTAAAGAATTAATATCTACATTAGCCATGTGTTATAATTTAAACTCAAAGGCCAGGCCTAAAGTCAATTAACCCAATATCCCAAGCCCAATTATGAACATAGAGCCCAACCCCTTAAATAGCCCAAAATATAAAGCCCAACATCATTAAAACCCTAACTATATAAACTAAAACCTAAACAACTAAACCTAAATACTCACAGGTCACAACTCACAAGCAGGCAACAGCCTCCCTCTAGTCTGTCGTCCTCTCTTCCGTCGCACACACACACACAGAGCGCATAGTCCCCCTCTCTCTCCCCTTCTCACTCTCCCCCTCTTCGCACATGGACATCCTATCATCGACGCCGTAATCACCTGTCTTCCGCCGTCATCTTGCCTTCACCGGATTCGCCTGTCTTCCGCTGTCATCTTGCCTTCGCCGGATTCGCCTGTCTTCCGCCGTTCGCCGGATTCCGATTATACAAGAATAGAAAGGGAAGAAAATGGTCGATAGCTATTGAGGGGTTGGTAACGACTAGGAGCAAAGCTGCGAACTCAAGGGCTCAACCTCGAACACTTGGAGAGGGATCTGATTCATAAGAGGCATGCTACATCCGTTGTTTGTGTCTTCATCGCCTCCGATCAATATTTATTTTTCTAGTATTTTTTATTCTACACCGTCCTTTAATCTTTTGTATATTGTAATTTTGATTCATTACAGTTTGATTGCTTGATGGATTTGAGGTTTTTGAGCAGATTTAGGGATTTGGTTAGAAGTTGAACACGAGCACGGGCCGAGTTTTCAAACTCGAGTTCGGCTCGTATTGTTAAACGAGTTGAACGAGTCGAGCTCGAGTTTTACACTCACGAACTCGAGCCGAGTTCGAACATTGATATTTTGACTCTTAACGAACACGAGCCGAGCTCGAACAGGCTAAAACTTAAACGAACCGAGTTCGAACACACCTATGTTCGGCTCGAACTCGGTTCGTATACAGCCCTACCTGGAAGCATGAAACTTCAGGAGTTTTCTTAGTTTCCTCTACCTATAACCTTTTATATGCCGAGAAAAAAAAATAGACTAGGTCTTACCCACAACAGTCTTCCAACAGACTCCCCATTATAAAATTCCTAGCTCACATTGGCCTAACCCAGTATTCCACGTGTCTCCTTTTGTAACTCCCTATAAAATCGACTGATCATCTTTTCCTTTCTTATACCAAAAATACTACCGTTTGGAACTCTATCAACTTATCCGTACCTCAAAATTCAGACCTTGAATCTTCTAAAGAATGGCTCATTGCTTGAATTTCTATCCCCGTCTCTTAGCGCTCATCTCGACTCTGATATACCTCAAATATAACTCCCAATAATTGAGGAATACCCGACAATCCTAGTCGAACTAGGAGACTGATACTTATCTTATCAGGGATCGTGACGTGATCCTCAAGGATCCTAACGCGATCCTAACACATCTAACCTACGGCCCAGTCCTACTAAGACTCTTCTTCCTACCACTATATAAAGGGGTCTACCCCCCAGGTATGAAGAAAACTACACAATTCATGCCTTTTCAGAGTTATTATCCTGTAGCTGCGCTCTGACTTAAGCATCGGAGAGTTCTCCGTCGGGAACCCCACCCAGCGGTCACTCGTTTTCTGTCTTGCAGATCATTGGTCCAGGCTCGGGTTCTGCAATATACGCGGATCATATTTTTTGCAGCAATATTTTGGCGCCATCCGTGGGACCCGCCAGCCTAACCGATCGACCATAGGAAAACTCAAACAGCCGTTTCGTAAGTAATTGGCGGCAACATGTCGGAACCACTTACAGAACCGCCACTGCAACGGACCTCCAAGTTCAACTGTCGCTCAAGCCACCAAAGCCCTGCTGTCGTCAAACAATCCTATCGCAGTCGAGCACTCGAAAAAACAAAGGTATTGTTCGAAGAAAATTCAGAACCAGCAAAGTGCCGCCAAGCAACCGACGGCACCTCTGAAAGAAAAAAAATCTCTAGCAAGAGGAAGAAGCCATGGCAGCGCCGCCCCTCATGGGTAAGAAACCTATCACCGCCACCATGGCTTGTCCTCCAACTATGTGCACAGCACGCATAGTCAGGTCACCCACCACTGTGGAACTTTGACAGTCACCACCGAATGAGCTTCTCCACAATTGGCCACACAGCAGCCACGAAGCTACTGGAGCAACGATGACAACCCAAAAAATTGGAAAAAACAATAGCACCGTCATCGCCCAAACTGTGCCAACGCCGAACGACGCAACCGCTGATGTCGTGTTGTTAACCAGAAACCGCCACCGACAGTGTATCCTCATAACCGGAGACAAACAAATGATGGCAAAGCCCAGCCGAGGGGCTACTGCCATCGCGAAAAGCCCCGTCACAGCTGACCAGTGACGATGGCACTACGTCGTCTCACTCCTCAACATCGCACCTCGATGCGAACGACCATACAACAACCGATGGGGCGCCATACACCACTGTACCGCCTCCGCCGCTACAAATAGGGCCTGCATCACCTCCCAGGAGCTACAATCACAACCAAAACCAAAAATAAAAAGAAGACCGGAAGACAGGACACCAAAACATCGTCATCCCGTTTACAGGCACCGCCACCGCTAGCGCTAATCGGCGCGACCATCAGAATCAAGCTGCCAAACCACCAGCGGCAATCAAGCCCACATCAACAAAAAAATAGAAGGGGAAAAGAAGCAATAAAGAGTGCCTACGCAGGTAGGTCCATGCTCGCACAACCATCACAACCGAGTCGCAGGCACCATAAACCGCCGACCACAGTAAGCAGCACAAGCGTCACTACTGTGCAAGCTCGAAACCACAACATGGTCGCTGCCAAACTATCACAGGAAACCCGCGACGAACACCACGCTGCCATCGCGCCGCTGCCCATACGGCTTATGTTCACAGAAATCAGAAAAGAAAAAAAAGTAAGAAGAAGAACACTGCAAAGTAACCGATGCCACCAGTCACACAACCATCGGCCGCATAGCCACCGTGGAGGAGCACGCTCGCCACAACATCACCTCACTATCGCGGCCTTGCTCCGGTCAGTCGCAACCAAACGACGGCCAAATCGCCCTTCAAAACCACCGATGCCACGCCATCACCGCACCATTGCCTCCTCACTCTGGTCACTCGCAACCCACTGCGGGCATCTTGCCGTCTGCAACCACGGTAAGCCCTGCTGGAAAACACCGGTGCCACAGCCTATTCGTTGCCACTGCTTCCTCAAGATGCACGCCACCGCGACAAGCAGTAGGGCAACGCCATCACCACCATGATGGGCGGCACCATCACTGTCTCACCCTTGTGGCTACCAATTGCCAGATCTACTTCATGTTCAGATCCATTGCCCGCAATGCACGCTGGCTCAATGCCGTACCACGGTCACTGGTCGAATGCGCGAAGATCGGGGATGGCAAATTTGCTGGTGGCTATGGTCACCGTTTAAAGGACTGCCTCACCGTCGCTCTATCGTTACCGTTGGTCCACCACCGGAGAGCATCGCACCGTCGCCTCACCAAGCTGTTCCTCTCTCAGTCAAAGAGAAAGTGGAGCAGACCCAATAAGGTCACATACTTTTAAAAGTATTAAGTTTTTAACAGTCAAAAAGGCCTATTTATGCTTTAGACCCCCAGGGTCTTATTTGTTTGACATATGCCACGAATCCTTCAAGCGCTAAGCTGTTTGTAACACGTATTTGAATAGAAGACCTACACGGTCTCATGAATTCGCGTATGCCACACATTCTTTAAAAGCATGCACACATGTTGTATTTTCTTACACGTCGTTAAAATTTAAACGACTACAATTCTAGGCACCAACAAGCCTCATATGGACTGCTTCTCTTATGTGCTCGTATATTTTCCTAGACCTCTGTTTAATTTGGGTCTAGCATTATCTAGTTGCACCAATTAACGCAAGTACGTCACAAGTCGGGGATTCCGACTGCTATGACATTTTAAACTCACCTGCGACACGCAGTGCAGCACACCCCCTATCGGCTAACCGACAAAATCCCAAGGGGCCGCGGTGTTGAACACCGCTCTTAATTATGTGTTAAAAACATAGTTGAACATTTAAGTTCATGTACTTTAATTGCTTCAGAAGCTGTTTTTTCAGTCACGTACTTTTTCTTGTTGCAAGGGTTTATACTGCGCTCGTAAGCATCAACAATGACGCAAAAACCACTTCACAAGCAAGGAACAAATTCACAGCACCCGACAACTTCAGGGTTTTTGCAGCAGTATCCTGCCGCCGAGCTCGGAATTATATATCAGGTCATACAGTGACCGACTATCAACGGTCAAACATTCACAATAGCGCATGCTACCAATGCAACTGGTGAATCAGAGCACTTTGCACTCCATCCACCCCCAAGGGCACGTATGGTGAGAACTCTAAGTTCCGTCCAGCCCCCCAGGGCATTTACATGAGCTACACGCTTCATACTCCCTCAAGGGCACATACGAGAATTCTATGTTCCGTCAACCCTCCTAGGGTATTTACATGCGCTATGTGCTCCATTAGCCCTCAAAGGCACTTATCTGAACTCTACGTTCCACTAGCCCTCTAGGGCGGTCCCTCAAAGGACGAACACCCTCAAGGGTAACACCCTCAAGGGTGACAGGATAGAGCTCAAGTTCTATCCGAACGGTTTAGCTATAGTTCTAACCCGTGAAACGGCAAAACCAAGTGGGAGTTCGTCGCCCTACCCTGTTTTGTTAATTCAAAACCTGGCTGAGCGTGAGTGCTAGGCTTCTTTGCCAGCCCTTAGCTGCCGATAAGGGTTCGCGACAAAGTAAAACGCAAACATGATGTGGTCAGCTTAAGCTAAAGAACACACACTTGCACAAAACAAACACCCTCCACAGGAGAGGTGACCTCTCAAGGGGACATTCAAACACTTAGCACATGCAATAACTTGCATGCACAGCTTTGTGTCCTCTCTCTAGAGACGCTAACGTGAGGCACAGCCTCTAATGGATCCCG
The DNA here is from genome assembly GCA_033070095.1 of Escallonia herrerae. Lineage (NCBI taxonomy): Eukaryota > Viridiplantae > Streptophyta > Magnoliopsida > Escalloniales > Escalloniaceae > Escallonia > Escallonia herrerae. The sequence continues at coordinate 115,543 of JAVXUP010002012.1, forward strand.
AGATCCCATGATTCATCTTCCCAATGATGATTCCGAGTAGCCTACTTAGGCAAAATTCGAAAGACCTAGCTCTCAAGAGCTAGAGTTCTAGCATCCTACTCTGGCAAAGTTCCAAGGCTTAAGCTCCCAAGAGCTTCGATCTGAGCACATGGAGTAGAGAAATATTATTACCCTTACAAGTGGATGGAGAATCCCTTACAAATCTGACGTGTGTCTCAAGACACCAGGTATAAACTTTCTCAGCCAAACATTTTGGCTAAGGAAGTGGGGGGCTTATGATATACCTCAAATATAACTCCCAATAATTGGGGAATACCCAGCAATCTTAATCAAACTAGGAGATTGATACTTATCTTATCAGGGATCGTGACGTGATCCTCAAAGATCCTAACGCGATCCTAACACATCTAGCCTACGGCCCAGTTCTATTAAGGCTCTTCTTCCTACCACTATATAAAGGACTCTACTCCCCAGGTATGAAGAAAACTACACAATTCATGCTTTTTCAGAGTTACTACCCTGTAGCAGCGCTCTGACTTAAGCATCGGAGAGTTCTCCGCCGGGAACCCCACCCAGCGGTCACTCGTTTTCTGTCTTGCAGGTCATTGGTCCAGGCTCGGGTTCTACAATATACGCGGAGCATATTTTTTACAGCAATAGACTCCATAATATAATTCTCGTTACACTTTTGATTATCTGGAATAACTGAAATAAAGTGATCTTTCAGAATGAGGACCGGAAGCCAAAAGGTATCAAGGCCCATCAAAGTCAACTATGCTATAACTGCTGGACTATTTACCAACTCCCGCGACAACAAAGGAATCAACTCAAGAAAATTCAATGCAAAGATCCACCCCAGTATTTGTCTCTCAACTAATTGCTCCTGCCTTGAATTCGTAACCAAAACAACTTACATTGGTTACACTACTGAGCAGATTCTTACTATTTCAGGCTCTTTATCTCTGTACATAATCAGATGGCCAACTATTCAATATGTTTGAAGGAAGTTTTCCTTCAAAAACCCAACGAGTTGCATCAGTCAGAGAATTCTTACTTGCATTCTCTGGATTACTAGCCTTAATCTTGCACATATCCAAATCTTGTACATATCCATGTCCACACTGATGAAAGATTCTTTATTTCTGAGCTGCAGCAAGCAAACTAGTGATGCGAGTATCAAAAAAGGGACCGGAGTTATGACGGATATTCATTTTGCGTTAATGGAATACCATCATTTCCAAATAAGCCACTGTACAATTGAACATATCAACGAAGACTGGAATAAAGCAGAGACGATCAACATGGTATTGCCACGTAGTGTGCAAGGAAGCTCTCGGGTTAACATCGCTCCATGATTTTGGTTGGCAGCTATATTTATAAACGCTGATGTATATTGCTGACCCCTTCCTTTCTAAAAACTTATTCCAATATGGTTGTAATATTACTAAAGCTTTTTGGTTTCCCATGGAAGCAGCTTGCCTATTCCTATAACCATGAAAAACAAACTTTGTTTCATGCATGAAAATTCTCCAGTTTAACTAAAATAAAAAAGTACCATTAATAATGATTTGGAGTTGACAAGTGTAAGCTAGGAAAATAAATTATCAGCTTCTACCTAGCTCTTTTGTCTTGCTCGGCCGATACTACGTGATTGTGGTCCTAAATCACTAAAAGTATAACCCTATTGGCAAATACCTTGGATAACTTTCCACCATAATGAGAAATACCGTATGGTGTGGGAATAAATATATTAGATTATAATCTAGGAGTGTTGGATAACGTATAAAGATCCATGTCTTCGTCCTTAGCTCTTTGTTATATCACGTCAACCTTTTTTAGTCCAACCGTCTTAGATAGTCAAGATCATTAATCAAGATAACGTCCTCCATCTGCAGACATATTTTATAAAAAAAAAGTACTTTTGTATAACAGCTAGAGTTTCCTTTGCTGTACCTTTTTTTGGTTTAACTCGGGACCATTTATTACTACAAGGTAGATCCTGAGCATAATCCCCGAGCATAAACCCCTTACATGAGCCTTATGCTCCGGTTAAATTCTTTTGTAGCAAAATATACCTCTAGAGTCAGTACGAACCAAATGACTGTCTTTCATTCAAATATTTGGCAGTCAAATTGAACATTAATTTAGTGGCCGACTGCATGGCACAGTGATGCTAGTGCCGCAAAAGCAAGGAACAATGGTCTTCTGCTTTCAACAATTGAGGGATTTTTTTACAACGGTCTCTATGAAATTGCCATTGAAGTTATTATCACAAGATTCAAGTGAAGGATTGCCACATATGGCTGCAACGAAGCTCTTTGAACCTTTTCGAAGAAGCTTGAACAACTTAAGGACATGCAAGGAGACAAAGTAGCACAAACATAGGAATAATGCCTTTACTAAAGTAACAATAGTTTCATCCAATCGTATTCAACTCAACAATATACTCCCTCCATCTCAAAATAATTGCTGAACTATGACTACTCATGCATATTAAGGATATAAGTTATATATTATATGTTTCTCATTCTACCCCGAGAGAGAGTAGAGGGAAGGATGTGGGTGAGGAGAGAGAAATATATTGGTGGAAGGTTAAATGTGGAGCGAGAAAGCATGAAAGAAGTGGATCAGGACAAAAAAAAATTGGGTTGTTTAAATATTAGATGTGGAGAGAGAAAAAAAATAAAAAAGTGTAAATATTGAAAAAAAAAACACAAAATCTTTCTTGGTTTGGAAAGTGATCAATTTTTATGAGACAGTTCAAAAAAAAACTGATCAATTATTTTGGGATAGAGAGAGTATACAACACAAAAGAAGGAACTCCAGGAGCTTTGACTTACCACAAATTATGTCCCTTAACAAGACTCTCCTCGTTCCAACTTTGAGTTTCTATTTTCTTTTAGCTAATAGTTAAAGTCAAATTTTAACACATAAACGTCAACATAGCAGTAATGAAAGATCAAAAGTATTACTTGACAGATCTAACGAAAGCAGAAACACGATTCGGAAGATCAATCTTATGTAGTGAAGATGTGTTGTAATGCAACAGACCTATAGCTGCTCACCAAATCTCTCTTTGTTGTTGACAATATGAATATGTACAAGTAGCTTCTTTTAGTTTTTGATAATAAGAGAATATCATTGATAATTGAAATGTTACTGCTAATAAATTGGGTCAGTGGACCCATTATCCGTCCACTAACAGATAATGTATATTTGTTAGTCTGAATAATTACAGTTATTTAGAGGATATTTATCTCTTAAGTGTTTGAGATAAATACAATATTTATCTCATAGGTGTTTGAGATAAGTGTTTAAGGTAAAGTCTGTCTCTAAATGCTATCTCTATATAAAGACTAGAGATATCCCAATAAAACATGGATGACAGACAATAAGTCAAAAGACAATCCCTCTCTCTATAGCACTCTCTCTAGCCGTTTTCGTACTTACGAAAAAGATCAAGCGTGTTGGAGGTTTGTAATAACAAAGATCCATCGTCAAAATATTCGGAGAATTCATACGGTATGTTTCCGAACCCACTACGTGTTACGTTGTAGCGCATTAATTATAATTTTATTCAACAGTTACAAAATTTGCCCAACGGTATATAAAAGTCACGGCAAAGATCACGCAGGTCATAAATTAATGAATTACCTCTAAGTTTATACACATCACAATTAAACTGAAGTTAAGCATATCCTACACTTCAATCTAACCTTAAGTAATATGTCAAGGTTTAAAGGATACAATTTAACACATATTATAACAAAAAACACGTAAAATAAAGTACAGTACAACGAGGAAGACAACGTGAAACTACACAAACCAAAAGTCTACTTGACCACCTATGCAATCTCAGCATAAAGACAAGGGCAAAGATCATCAACACTACAAATTTCACACATTCCACTCGCAAAACCAACACCTAAACACGTTGCCGTTACACGGGGCAACGACCCAACGAGCATAGACAACAGGCCACACCTTAGTACATTACCAACCCTCGACCCTTTGCAAAACCCAAATCAGAACCCTTAATACCTCGAAGACCCACCCCCCCCCCAAAGGCCTTTCCCCCTCCCCCCAACCAAACACTAAACCCCCCTCCCCCAGGCCCCGGCCCCGGATCATGGTACACCCACAAAACCCTAAGAAAGCACCTAGAAAAACTAAATAGAGAGCCACCACAACCAGCGAAAAATTCCCTTGCCTCTAGTGAAAATCCCAGTAACCGTCGGCGAAATTCTAGCTATCGCCTTTGATGAAACCTCTAGCCCTCAAAAGCCTCTTCAAACATGCATAGGTACAAATATACCACCGGCCGTCTCAACAAGTAGATATATTAGATCTAGTAGTTCAAGACTAAGGCGAAGATCTACTCAGATCTGATTAGATTCTGCGCTGACAGAGCGGGATTTGAATGTCGCCATCTCCGATCGTGAAGATTTGGGGAGATACTCCTGCTGCCGCTACTACATCTTCCACCCATGGTTGCCGTCGGCCACTATTGCACACCTTAAACCACTAACGCAACAGAAACGGAAATGAACAAAGAGACTAAAACAAAAATGGAGAGGAGAGAGAGGTAGCCATGAAGCCCACCCCCCCGGGGCCAGCTAACGCTGGCAAGTTTTTATGGTGGGGTGCTATGTTTAGAGAGAAGGCAGAGAAAAGTTTAGAGAGAGAAAGGGTCAACTATTTTTTACTCAATTTACATTTTTTAGTTGAAAATGCACTTTTTAGGAAGCCCCTATGGACAATTAGCATCAACCTAACCTCTGCAGACTGCAGTTCCCCTTGACTGCCTGCAGAGGATCTAGATATTGCATTTTCCTGTCCAAATCATCAAATTATGGAATTTGCTAAAAATGGAGATGACCCAGTTTTGGAACAAATGTAGTGTTGTTATCCTAAACTAGATTTTGAACAATACGTGCAATTCAAACATTGGTATGGGGATACTAAAACAAGTTCACCAAATGGATGGGTTGCCATCCGGCGACATGATATATGTTAAATCCTGAGCGACCTCGTGCCTAGACGGGTCGTGAATGGCAAAACATGAGTATAAAGGGGCTCATTCAGACTTGGGCAGGTTACCGTCTAACCTCTTGGAGCTTGTGCACTTATTCTTCGTCTCTTCAGGGAGACCAAACAAGGCATTCAATGCTAAGTGTATTTCTTCATGTACGCCCATAGGTGGATCGCAGGGAAGGATTGTGCACTTATTCTTTGTCTCTTCAGGGCGATCAAACAAGGCCTTCAATGCCAAATGCATTTCTTCATGTAGGGCCATAGGAATCCTATTGTAGGGAAGGAGATAGCAGCGATTTATTTTAAATGCTTCCAACTTTGTCACACAAATGACAAACCTTTGTATGCTTCCGTGTTCTTTGATTTCAGATCTAAAGACTTAGCAAAAAAATCAATATATGGTATTTGAGCTTCACCCATCTCTCTTTCCCCCTCTTTCACAAAATTTGTTAGCTAAGTGTATGGAAAAAAAAACACTCACCAATCATAGCCAGAATCACTAGACCACGCACCAAGACAGATTTGATTTAAAGAGGAAAAACGACGTTTTGTTAAACAAGTTTACAATATTAAACATGATAGCTCTAGGTTTCAAATTCAGAACTGAATTTGAAATTCAATTCATTTTTTTGTGTGGCATGGAAGGGAATTCAAACACAGAATTCATTTTTTGTGTTGGATAAACAATTATATCCTGTCTTTTGATGAAAACAAATTACGATAAGTAATTTCAAGTGTGCTAGTGCCATCCCATCGTGGTAGTGGCGGCGGCACCACACAGGATAGCACCAAAGACAGTGAAAATGGTAGGGTGGTCAAGTGATGGTAATGATGGTAGTGGTAGTGATATTGAAGTCACTACAAGAAAAAAGGCTTTTAGCGACGGAGAAATCCGTCGCTAAAAGTCAAAACTCTGTTGGTGAAACCTTTAGTGACGGAAATACCGTCGCTAAAAGTCCCTCGTATATAAGCCCGTTACTAAAAATTTGGCGACGGAATTTTCAATCCGTCGTCTAATATCACACTTTTTTGTGACGGATTTATTTATTAATTAGCGACAGAATATCCGTCGCTAATTATATTTTACGTATTTTAATTTATTTTCTGTTTTTTAAATTTAGCGACGGAATAATATTTTTGGCTACAGAATGTTCCGTCGCTAAATAAGACTTTTGGTGACGGAATATTCCATCGCCAAAAGTTAGTATGAGAAAGACTTTTGGCGACGGAATTAATCCGTCGCCAAAAGCCAAAATTTTAATTTTTTTTTATTTTTCTATTACCCAAACCTGTAATGAAAATTTCAATTCTCAACAACGCACAATAATCAATACACAATTGCTTCTCAACAACGCACAATAATCAATACACAGAGAAATATTTACAATCAATTATAAAAAATAGTCATGATATACAAGCCGGGCAATGGGAGGGGGACACGCTGGGACCGGGCGGGGGGAGGGGGGACAAGCTGCGACCGACGGGGGGAGGGGGGACAAGCTGCGACCGGGCACGAGAAGGGGCTCATCAGGGGTTGCTGAGTCCTGGATCTGGATCCTGCTGATCTGGGGCCGGCTCGACATGTCCGGCAGTGGTACCCTGCTGATCCTGCTCCTTCATCAGCCTCAAGACCACCGTAGCAATGCGATGGATCTCCTCATCGTCCAACGGATGCTGAGGAGCTGGTGTCTGTGCAGGGGTAGCGAGGGGTGAGGACGCCCCTATCACGGTGCGAGCAGTCGTGCTAGGCAGCCTTTCAGCCGATTGATGACCTCCGGCGTATCCAGCCATTGCTTCAATGCCCCAGTACTCGTACCCGTACTAGTGAACGCTGATGGCTGTCCAGACTCCCTAATCTGTTCATACGAGGCCTGCAAAAACAGTGATTTAAAGATATGTTAGGGCATCAATTAATGCAACAGACATTGAGGATAGTAAGAAAAAATTAACAACTTAATTAAACACATCGACTTACATCGATCCGTCAGGCAATATCCAAAACATAGTTGCCGGCCCGGCGCGCCTCGTCTTTGTCCTTCTTCCGCACGTGTGTCTCGTTATACGTCAGAGCTACGACCTCATCCTCCTCCAGATCCGGGTTCTGGACCGCATTCATGTGTTGGACGATGTCGTGTGGCACCGACCCCCCCGTGTGCGTCGGATCTATGTTCTGTCTGTTCTCGGCCCCCTTCTTACTCTTGGCATCCCAGCCTGGATCCACAGCCCACTGATCTATCATATCCCCCATACAGTTGGAGATATCCAATGTGGGGGATATGTCTTCATCTTCGACATCGGGGCACCATCGGGCAACATCTTCTTCGCCAGTTCCTGCTGATCAGCTGAGTCAAACGTAAACCCCTCCTGCAAGGCATTCAATAACACAAATTAATTTAGAAAATAAACTCTAATTAAACAAATACTATCGCAGGAAAAAAACTTCAACGTACCAGCCACTCCTCCCATAGGGACTCCCTCGCAACGGCATCCCATTCCTTCCAGTACGGGCGTGGCTTGGTGAATCGGCCCTTCACAAGAACACCGATCTTCGTCCTCGCCTGATTCTCCAGGATCCTGCCAAAGAAGTAAATAAATAAATTAATACAGTTCAAATATAAATTAACATCCCAAATGTACAAAATAAGGCATGATGTGATTTTATTTTACTTACAGACCCTCATGGGTGAGCGTAACTCTCTGTTTACGCTGGGGGTTAATGCGTACCCCGAGTGTCGGGCCACGTCCTCGTCGAGATCCTACAAAACACAGACATTAATACAGTTCAAATATAAATAAGCAAAAATGTACTAAATACCATTATTAACTATACCAGTGGTAGAACCCACGGAAGAAGGAAAATCAACGCGAGGGTGGGATTAATCTACGTCGGGCTGGGGCGATGGCTGGGGCTGGGGCGACGATTGGGGCTGGGGCGATGGGGAAGTCGATGGGTGGGGCTGGGGCGACTGCTGGGGCTGGGGCTGTACGTGATCACTCTGTGCCTCATCATCAGTGAGCAATGATGAGGTGGGATCCACCGGGGTGGAAGCAGCTCGGTGTCCAGCCCGACCACGAATAGCTCGTATCCTATCCATATCTAACTTCGTATAGATAAATTGCAAAGACATAACACATTAAAAATAATAATTTAGCAGAAATCATCATTGGCACTATATATATGAACGGAGGTGCAAAAACACATCAATATGAACCAAGTTCTAGAATGTTACTACATTTTTTCTGTGATGTTACAACATTACAAGTCAGTCATTTTCAGTTTGGGAATCATCATCATTTTCCTCACTAGACTCGTCGTCCTTTTCTTTGTGGGACTCGTCGTCCTCTTCATCTTCTAATTCATCAATAGACTCAGTCACATCTTCTCCAACACTTTCTACGTCTTCCGCGTCATCATCAACGACTTCTTCTCCTACATGAAGTGCTGTTGGAAGAGGAAGATCGTCCTCCTCGTTGTTCACTACAAGAAAATGACCTTTTAGAGACAGATGTTCCGTCTCTAAAAGTCTGTCGCAAAAAGATGACCTTTTACCCGGGTAAACCCGGTTATATGTCTGTATATATATGAATTTTAGGGTTACATCTTATTCAACCCATCTTTTCACCTGCTTTAGCCTCCCCAGCCTCTCAACTCTCCCTAGCAGTCACAGATCCCTTCTCACAGCCATAGGTTCCTTCTCTCAAATCTCTCTTTCTCACGGATCTACCAAAGTCAGTGAGTCACGACTCACGACCACCTTACTCAACCCATATCTCCGCGGTGGCTAGTCACTCTCGATCTACCGCATCTCCGCCCCCACCGGTCGGTCTTTCTCACATCGTAGCCATGTCACCACCGTGGCCCGTCGCCGTGTCACCATCGTCGCCCGTCGCCACCGATCTGTCACCACCGTGCCCAGACGCCACCGATCTGTCACCACTGTGGCCCCGACGCCACCGATCGTTCATCACCGTGGCCCCAACGCCATCGATCGGAGAGCAGTGTCGCTGACCATCGCTTTATGGGTGTTGAGTAGACTGAAGACTTTCAGTCAATGGATCTTCATAGACTTGTGTGTGCAGATTGATTTTTTTTTAATTATTATTAATCAAAAAAGTTTTTTTAATTTTTTCAAAAATGTAAAAATTATGCAAAATGTAAAAAATACCTTTTAGTGACGAAAAAGTCCGTCACTAAAAATAATTAATTCCGTCGTTAATATTAAATTTTTGCTGACGGATTACAAAATTTCGTCGCTAATCTTTTAGTAACGGGGTTTTCACCCACGGACTTTTAGCGACGGACAGTCCGTCGCTAAAAGTTTTTTTGATAGAATACTCACTTTTAGCAACGGAAATTTCTGTCGCTAAAAGTATATTTTCTTGTAGTGGTTGACCTCAACAGGTAACGAGACAGGCAGTTGGTCGGCTTGAAAGGAGTCTACCTCACTGTCATATGTCATGGGCAATTTTTTAGACTTGATAACTGTATACCAATGAGATTTGGGATTGGCGACGTCCTCTGCGTAAAAGACTTGTGCAGCCTGACTAGCAAACACAAATGGCTCGTCTGATGCAAGTCTTGACTTGACATTGACATCTACAATCCCTTGAGAGCTAACACGGATTCCTCTACTGCATGTGACATCGAACCACGTACACTTGAACATTACCAGACGGTTTTGGGAACCCAGATATTTAGCACAACAATCTCATCTAGCTCTCTGTAAAAGTCCATGCAATTCTCAGCATAACAGTCGCCGTTGACCAAGATTCCACTGTTTTGTGTTTGTTTTGTTCGGTCATCATCTTTTACGTTAAACCTAAACCCGTTGATGATATAACCTCCATGACAGGATGCCTGTTTGTTAGGGCCTTCAGCTAGTAATTTCAAGCAGGAGGTCACTGGTCTATCCATTGACTGAAACTATTGTAGATGACGGTAAAAATTAAGGATAAATTAGTATACTAATTTGCCACAGAACTGTATATAATACATAATATAATTTCATTAAGGACTTGCACGCCTTTTGAACCACTGTACAAATTGTGATTTCTAATGAGATTCAAGTCCAGTGGGATCAGTGATTAAAGATTCCGCATCGAACTCACTGCAAACCAATATAGTTGACTCACTTATCACACACTTTCAATTATGTACAGCAATGTAAGTGAATTAAGACATTAACTTACTCAACGAATGCCGAAACTTCATCGCAATTTAGAAGGGCATATATTGTTGCAGCACTGTACTCTTCATCCGTTAGCCATCGAGTATACGTTCGGCCGAACGGACTACCAGACTGCTTGAATATTGACAATTGCCCTTCCAAATTTATGCTCGATCTGGGCTCATTTCGGCCTAGTTGATTTAACCTTGTATCAACATTAGGCCCAAAATATTGACTACAAAAGTTTACAAGTTCTTCCATTACGTAAGCCTCCGCAATTGAGCCCTCAACCCGAGCCTTATTGCAGTCTTTTTTCTTTAAATGGAACATGAACCTAGAAGTTTAGCGAATCGAGTTAGGTGGAATATCAATGATAACAGGTGTCGCATTAATGTAAACGAACAACTGTAACAATTTAAAAATTACCTCTCGAAGGGATACATCCACCGATATTGCACGGGTCCACCCATCTTAGCTTCATATGCCAAGTGAACAGGCAGATGCTCCATTGAATCAAAGAACGAAGGTGGGAAGATTTTCTCCAGCTTGCAAATCGTCACCACAATGTTCTTCTCAAGCACTTCCATGTTACTCACCCGGATCGTAGAAGAACATATATCTCGAAAGAAATGAGATAATTCAGTCAAAGTCTCGCAAACAACCCATGGCAACAGTCCTCGGAAGGCAATAGGAATGAATCTCTCCATGAATACGTGGCAGTCGTGACTCTTCATCCCTTGGAACTTGCATTCTGATACATTGCAACAACGAGATATGTTGGACGCAAACCCATCCGGAAGCTTCAAATTCTTAACCCACTGACAGACCTTTTCCACTTGTTTCTTGTCTAGACAGTAAGGTGCTTTCGAAAGTATCATCCTCCCACTGACTGTCCGAGGATGCAATTCACGGCGTACACCCAACTGTTGTAGATCCCTTCTCGCTTTAAGGTGATCTTTCGATTTGCCTTTGACATTCATCACTGTGTTGAACACATTATCAAAAATGTTCTTCTCAATATGCATCACATCCATGTTGTTTCGGATAACGAGCGTCCTCCAGTAGGCTAACTCCCAGAAGATACAAAATTTTCTCCAGTTGTGCTCTTTCCCATACCCTGGAATCTTTTGATCTGGCACACCCTTGCCGTGTGGTATGTCAGTATCAAGTGCCTCCAGGTGTGAGAGCACTTCTTCACCAGATGGGTAGTCTAGTGTGACAACCTCACGCTCGATTGTCCCGTCAAATTTATCCTTCTGCCTACGAAACTGATGGCCCGGTGGCAAAAGCTTACGGTGACATCCGAACCACGAGGGCTTTCCGCCGTGCTTTAACGTATGACCGGGGTTCACGCCCATACAAGCAGGGCATGCTAGCTTCCCATGTGTGCTCCAGCCACACGTCATTCCCAATGCGGGGAAATCATGTATAGTCCACATCAAAGCAGCCCTCATCTGAAAATTCTGTTTAAGGGATGCATCATATGTTTCGACTCCATGATTCCATAACTGTTTTAACTCATCAATCAACGGCCTTAAATACACATCTATGTCCTTGCCGGGACTCTTCGGCCCTGGAATAAGCAACGACAAGAACATGTACGGCTTCTTCATGCACATGCCTGGTGGAAGGTTGTACAGGACAATAATAATAGGCCAACAGGAGTAAGGCATGGTAGACTGACCGAAAGGGTTGAACCCATCGGTTGCCAGACCAAGTCTAACATTTTGAACTTCCTGAGCAAAGACTGGATGCCTGCGGTCAAACTCCTTTCACGCCTCTCCATCAGCTGGGTGTGTCAGCACATCGGCATCGTTGCTACGAGTCTCACGGTGAGCCCTCATATGTTCAGCCGTATTGGAGGAGTAGTACATTCTCTGAAGCCGTGGTGTGATCGGGAAATATCGCAATATCTTCCATGCAATGTTTTTCTTCTTTCCTTTGTCCGGTTTGTACCTCGAATGATCACATACTGGACACCGTGACAAATCCTTATTCTCTTTCCAGAATAATACACAATCGTTATTGCACGCATCTATCCGCTCATAGCTCAACCCAAGTTTCCTCATCATCTTCTTAGCGTCATAGTACGACGGCGGTAGCTTTTCACTTTTGGGCAGTATTTCTTTGATTAAGGTAACAAACTCATTAAAACCTTTCTCACTCAGCCCGTGGTCTGATTTCAACTGTAATAACCTACTAACCGCAGACAGCCGTGTGTGTTTTGGAGCTCCATCCCACAGCGGCTCTTCCGCAGCTCTCAACAACTCATAAAACTGATGAGCCCCCTCGTTCAGCGGTTGTGGACTGTCGTTACCCCAGTCAACATTAGCATGCCCAGCATCCATAATCATATCTCGGTAATCATATCGTGCCTCCTCCCTAACTTCAGTTTGACTAGCCGGGTTGGACGACAATACTATCGTTTCCCCGTGCTGCGTCCACCTTGTGTATCCACCCATAAAACCATACCGACAAAGATGCCATTTTACTTCAATTCTTTTTCTCCAGTGCAACAACTCACATCTACCGCACGGACACCTTATCTTATCAAGGTCAACATGTGCAGGATGCGCATAAGCAAAGTCGAGAAATTCGTCAACGCGACACTCAAAATCTTCAGCATTCTTCCTTTTCATCCAACTTCGATCGACTGACATGACGACTGAATTATCGTACTGTATACCACCTTCAATTATGACCAGTCATTAGGCATTGTCGATGTAAATATGAATGCATGAATGTTACAACATGTCTATATATTTTCCCTCCACTCTCTAATAGGTAGTGGTCCTATCCCATTCAGAAAAGCACATGTTTATAAAATAGTGAATAACTCATGCTTAGTCCCATGTCTGCGGAAAATTCGGCAGCACCTCCCCGCATTTCTCCAAGTACACGACATCGATTAGGTGTTCTAACATTCATCTAACCTTGCTCATGAAGGTTTGACAGATGATAGAACACCAGATCTGTATGCACCCAGAGAAACACACGAGAACGTGTACCAAATATCCACGACATAGAACATAAAGCATGAGTCAAAACACTATTTTATAAACAATTAGCTTTTCCAAATTGTCCAAACTAGACATCCAAAGGCTCATTACAAAGCATTACTTTGTAATGAGTACTTTTGAACGGAAACTAAGGGTTTTTATGCATGCATGCGTTCAGAAATTGATAACATATGCAAGAATCTTTCCAAAATGTCAAAACTGCAGAAAGATCGTTACATATGTTACCAATTGCACATTAAATAGAATTCGTTGGCAACGAGTTGAACCATCTCATTGCCAATGGACTTCTCAAAACAATAACTAATATAAATAAGGCAGGGTTTGTAAACAACGAGTAATTGAACCATCTCTGGGCAATAAGAAAAAGAGTAATTATGGGATGTTTAAGGGCTAATTAGGGCTGAGGGTTATTAAGGTTTAGGGTTTAGCGTTATGGGTTTAATTAATCTAATTAGGATTTCTGAAGATATGGGGACTGCAGATGGGAGGTGGCTATGGGGACGGCAGATGTGAGGGCAGAGGGAAGGACAGTGTGGTGGTGGCGGGGCCTGTCACCGGCGTGGGGGGCTGGTGGGAAGGGACGGAGGCGGGGGCCTATCGTCGGAGGTGAGAACGCCAACAGAGAGAGAAACGGGGAGAGAGAGAGAGAAAAAAAATCTGTGTATTAAAGACTTTTAGCGACGGAATATTCCCGTCGCTAAAGGTCCGTCGGTAAAAACATTTTAACAAACGAATATTTTTAGCAACGGTATTATTCCGTTGCTTAAAAAATTTAAAAAAATCATCAAAAAATATAAAATTCCCAAAACATATTTAGCGACGGTTTGTACTGTCGTTAAAAGCCCGTCGAAAAAACTCCGTTGGCAATATTTTTACCGACGGAATAATCCTTTGGTAAAATATTTTTTTGGACAACGTTTTTACCCACGAAAATTCCGTCGCTGAAATCACCTTTAGCGACGGAACTAATTCCGTCGCTAAAAGCCTATTTTCTTGTAGTGAGTGTAATTGGTGGTGGTCAAGTGGCTCCAATAGTGATGACGATAGTTGTAGTGGTGGCGATTGGCGATATTAGTGGTGGCAGCGGCAGAGGTAGTGGTGATAGTAGTGTTGGTGCCTGTAATAGTGGTGACAGTAGTGGTGGAAGTGGTAGTAGTGGTGGCGACTTGGTAGTGGCAGCAGCGATGGTGGTGGTGGTAGTAGTAGTGGTGGCGGTGGTGGTATGGGTGGCGACATGGTAATGACAGCAGTGGTGGTGGTGGTGGCGGTAGTGGTGGCGGGGGTGGGGGTGGTAGCGATGGCAATAGTGGTGCCAGTGGTGGCATTAATGATGGCAAGTAGTGGTGTCGGTGCTGGTAGTAAAAGTGCTATGGTGGTACGGCAATGAACATAATTATCAATACCGTACCGGTTGGTACATACCGTTTTTGCCTTCTATTGGTACGGTACCCCTTACATTTTGTACCGGTCAAAATATCACTCCGTACCGGTTGTACCGGCCAGTATAGATGATACCGGCCAAGAACTACATACCGGCCGAGATATTATGTTTCATACCAATTCCTTAAAAAAATGTAAAAGTAACAAACGTGTGCTCGAGCACACACAAGCATGCATAAACAAAAACAACTTATTCTTGAAACTGAAAACGTTATTATTGAACAAACAATCTATTCTTACACAAGAATTTACGAATGAGATCGTTGAAAATGGGGATAATCCTTGATGAGGTAATTCAATTGAATAAGCTATTTAATTTATTTGCGTAATTCAAGTTCTATAGGACAAACAATTTATTCTAGATGAGCTGTTAGTAAAAAATGTTTACTTTGTTAGTTAGCCGATGGATGAATATTGCAAATGTATATTATTGATGAAAAATTTAAGACAGTACCGAGACGGTATCGAGACCGGTACGTACAGTTTTATCAAAAAAACTGTACGCACTCCGGTACGGTATTCATAACAATGGGAATGAAGACTGTGGTGGTGGGTCGTTGCTGGAGAGATCTAGAAAAATGTAAGACATGTAAATAATTATTTTTAAATCAAGAAAGTCAAAATCTCATGAAATCCGATCATTTTTCATCGGATTTCACATTATAGAAACAAATCAAGTCAAATCCCATGAAATCCAATTCTGATTATTTTTTTTAATATTTCAAACAACAAAATTTGAGTATTTGAAATAAAGTGCCATCAATTCCATGGTTCAAGAAACATTCAAATTGCTTCATTCACTCAATAATGGAGAGGACATCCTATTATATAGACGAGATATAAATTTCAGATATAATTTGCTAAGGGATAATTACAGCAAAGTCCTTGAGGTTAGGGTGAAATTACAAGTGTGTCCATCAGTTTGGACAAATTACACTTATATCCATTGACCAGATGGAATACGAAAATATATAACGATTTTGACAAAAAGATCTAATTGTCTTAAATAAAATTGAAATTCCATCTGTTTTATCTTTTTTCTCTCCTCTCTATTCTCCTCTTCACGTCTCTTCATTTCACGCACACAAAAAAGCTTAATGCTAAGGCAACGGTAAATCTGGTCGGCGACAGTGGTTGTCCTCCAGCTGTCTCCTTCGCTGGACCTGCTGTGCAGTTAATAATGTGGGACTGATTGACTGATTTTGCAGTTGGTTGGTTGGGTCGCGATTGACGCTGCCGTGATAAGGGCAGTGTGAAGTGGGCATGGTGGTGGGACGAGGGAGGGAGAGGCTAGCGGCGGGGTGGTGCGAGGCCGGGGGCTGGCAGCATTGGACAAGGGAGGGGGCTGGCAGCATGGTGGGGCGAGAGAAAGGGCTGCCGAAGGCTGATATTTCATATTGTGAAGAAAATAGTTAAGGTTTTTAAAGAAATTAGAGAGAGAACAGATCAATTTTCAAAACCCTAATTTTATTCAGTATACGCAGTACAAGGCAATATTATCATTTTAAAACTACGTAACGGTGACATCATAAAAAAATATTTTTTTGTACAAAACTCTGACAGATGGATTCAAGTGTTACAAAATTAGGATCTTTGGTTCACAGTATATTACATTTTGAAACTTAGAGGGTGTTTAGTAACGGATTAAAGTTGATTTTAGAGACTGATTCTAATTTAATCAAAATTTACTTTTATTAATTAATTCCAAACGACCTCTTAATGTCCTTGACTGTATAATCGCCCTAAACTCAAGGACATATCTTATTTGCTAAATATAATTTCAATTACCCTCATAAATGCAACAACATGCTGCTATTGACTATTCATACAAATATCTACAATTTAGAGTTTCTACAGACCCGAAGGGTCTGATTGAAATCACTTACAATTTTGATTTTCAGTTTCTAAAAAAAAAAATCAAAAGCTAGTTTAGTTTTTTTCTTTTACAAAAATAAATGGGTGTTTGATTCCCTAATTTTTATTTTGAGTTTTTTCTTTGGTGGTGGTGGTGGTGGCCTCAAAACAAAAATCAAAACTGAAAACTCAGTACTCCAAAATAGAGTTTTAGAAAACAAACTCTATTTTAATCATTGGTTTTGAAAAGTGAAAAAAAAATTGCCAGTCAAACAGATTTTTTTCTTCAGTTTACAAAATTGAAAAAAAAATGTTATCAAATGCTACCTTCGATATCCGTAGCCCTTTGCTATCGAGACAAGCATCATCCACTTAAAATTAACACATCTTTATCAAGACGCTTCCGGAGCTCTTATGGAAATGACCAAATTACTCGGCCTTAATATATTGGTGTGTGTGCTTCGCAGTGTCTGAAATGTTTGTTAAGAAGGTCGTAGGGAATTTATCCTGCTTAGTAGTTTAGCAAACATAAGCGAAGGTAGAGAAGTGTTATAATGTCTTTGCACCACGACAAACCTAGTCAAATAACATAAATGACGTCTTAATTATGTAAGTGATTACTTTTTTGGTGTATACTGGTAAAGTGTACGTGCATTGCACGTAAGCATCTACGTTTATTATCAGGATAAGTATAACTATCTACACTGAAGCAATTCAACATTCGCGCTTCACTTTGATAATTACATTGACACATAAACATGGTACGTAAAACTTCGATTTTGACAACCTTAGTATGACCAATAAACTATCAACGTGTAAATGGCTACATAATTATTCAAAAGTTTCACCTAATCAAGTGGTGCTTAAAATCAGCACAAGTTATTGACGTAAAAATGTCTAAGAGAGGTCATTCTAAGTATCTAAGCTCTTGAAAAGATCAATCAACATAACTGATTTCATATTATAATGTGCGAAGTCATATATCATAATTTAACATATGAACAATTTTCGAATCGTTTTGGAAGTAACTCTCAAGCATTGGCCTCTTAATTTTTATTATCTTTTATATATTGTCCACAATGCTCATCGCCCTGAAGTCGTATTGTACCTTCTTCCAATACTTTCCATTCTTGAATTCTTTGGCCTTTCATTTCTTTTCTATCTTAATTAGGATATTGGTCTTCCAGTCCATAACACCAACCTTATGAGATAAAAATATGTTAGCATTATGGGGGAAATTTAGTAACCAAAGTTACAATTTATTTCTCTCTTGGATTATGTGAGCTTTGGCAAATTAATATAACCGGTTGATTTTTGTCACGAAGCATTTTCCTTTCACTACGATCTCACGTGAACTTATAAGAAAATCTCTGATATCATTTATGTATTCCTTTTTCCATGAATGATGGTAATAACCAAATAGGCAGTAAGCAACATAATTCTTTAATCACCACCGGCCATATACCACATAAATGAATAAAAAAACAACATTTAAGCTATATTTCGCTATTAATTAATGCAACAGTGGTTCATAAAAAAAAAAAGTGCAGGAAAAGAAATTCATGTAATTTTGTGTTTTAAGGTGTGAATTAGATTTGGCATAAGTCAAGGCCTTAAAATCAAGCCAATTCGAACCAGATTCACAGAGCCTATGATCCCAATACCACCTAAAATCAAGCTAATATTTTTATTAATCCTACCTTTGTATCAAGGAGTCCTTTCTACCCCTTCTAGTAATTTAGAATCTATGATAAAAAAAAATCCAGGCAAACATTTTAAATAAAAAGGGAACAAAAGGGAAATTGTAATAATCAAATTCAAGACATGAATTAAGAGACAAGTAAGACCTAAAGTAAGTTCTATAACTCACATGTTTCTGCCATACTTCCAGATTCTTAGGAATAAATTGAGTCTGAGAAATCACTATTATGGATCCAACACACATTGTTGCCCCAAACTACATGGAAACATATAAATAGTAAATATACAAATACTATTTGCTATTTATCTATTGTGAGTATGAAAAGGAAACTGTAGTGTCAAACCTAAATAAAGCACCCTTAGAAGAATAATCAGAATGATCTTTGCTTGGGCTGCATCAAGTAACAAATGTTCAAATTGTTGTCCATATAAATCTACAACCAACCAATTCTTAAAAATTCTAATTATAGAGGCATAATTCTCTTTGGATGTGTAAATCAAGGAACACCATTTAATTGTCTCCCCATGTAATAATCTAGATAAGGTAAAGCAAAAGGTATTGTTGAAGATAAAATGACGAGTTGTTACTAGTGGAGGCAATAATCAATAAGTTGGAATTAATTGTAACAATTAATTTCTGCAAGACATGGAGGGGAGGAACCTGAAGAGGAAGAGTTTGTAAGGAGTTTTTGCATTTATGGAGGAGTAAGGTCAAAAACATGTCATAATCAAAATTTTTAAGGGTATTTGTGTCCAAAAATAATTTACACTCATTCTCACTTTTATAAGTAGTATAAATACGGTTGACTGCTTTGTGTTGTGGAGTCATACCACAGCAATTTATTTGAGCTTTTAGTTAGGGCATTAGGATTCCTCGCTGTAGCAAAATTGCCACAGGGTTGCTGTGCTAACTCAGGTGACGTTCAACGTCACTGAACAATGATTTGTTACGGGATGAATTTGGACTTTTAGATCATTGGAGGAGGTCAATCCACAACAACGTGCGGACTATGGCAAACAAATTGGTGAGGGGTCAGAGGGTTTGACTTGAACAATCTGATGCTTAAGTCATGACGAATAAACTAAGAACGAGTGTTTACGTGTGGAATTAGGTAGGACGTCGAGTCCTCCCCATGATCTCGGGTCTTCGTTGTAATAAACCAAATATAACACACTTAGAAGTACGAAGGGTGCTTGCCTACCAATTGCTCGTGTTAGAAAATCTATACTATTATAAAGGTAACGCACCCTTACGCTAAATCCGTTTTTGAAATTTTAATTGTACCATTTGTTCCGCCTTTTGAGCCATTATATCCTCTCCTAACAACTTCAACAATGGTTTAGTTTGGCGATGAATTTTCAGGATAGATGCAAATTTGTTGTCGTCAGTGGAGTTTAATTCTGCTTCGAGCAACCACCGAGATCGGTAACACTCGAGTATGGAGTTGGTCTTGTAAGGCCCGAGGGCAACAAGGACTTCCTCAGCCTTAATTTTGGGCCTTGATTACACATGGTGCACTGTGATTCGTACACTAAACCACCAACTTCTGCCGTCCCAATCTACACTATACAACGTTGGATATTAATCGATCAACGTGAGGACAATCAATGTACAATTTCTAATATGATAATAGCAAGCTCACATGATCTTATTCAAAGTACACGTGAATACACGCCGGGAGGTGACGAGTAACAAGAGGCAAATACATTATAATTGCGAAAATACCATAATCCATTGCGTCTTTCTCAATGCAGGCACTTTGTGTACAGGTCAAATGCCTGCATAAACTTCAAGTGCATCATCGGTTCTGTTGGATGCAATGAAAGATACGTAATCGGAAAAGGTGAACGGCCGGTAACGGAGAGGATGCTCTTTATTTACAAACGTTTGAGGCACCTCAACAGTTGTTCCAGGCTTCGGTATTCCGAAGAATCCATACGAATATCTCTCTTTCCTCTTGCTCATTGTTACCCTGTGTTTTGATGCATGAAGTCTGCCGTTGCTCCAAGCCTAGCACCATTGACAATATACGAACTATAAGAGAGATTATTTCGGCAATAGCCAACAACCTCTTACAGAACGACCATTCATTGTTGCTAATATTGCTGTTTGTGACAGTTTTTCCAAACATTTTTAGCAACAATATTTAACACCACTTTTTATAACGAATTTTTTTTTGCTGCTTCCCGAGTTGTAGGAAGCTTGCTATTATTTATTGTATAGCGACAATTAATGTCATTAAATATTTTCAATGGTATTTCTTGTATCACTTTCAGCGACTTCTTAACAACACATTTTTAGGGTCATTAAATAAAATTTCTAAAAATACTTCGCAACCATTAATTGTCGTTATACAAAGAATTGTAGGAATCTTTCCATACAACTTAGGTAGCAGCAATTTTTTCCCCTCTATAATATCATCATCATTAATTAAAAGTCGCACAGCATATGTACTGATGATCTTTTGTGGTGCTATATGGAAAGGTTGGGGCCATAATTTTCCCTTCTATATAACTCGGAGTGGGGTCTAAATAACATCCTCAATCCGGAAAGAGTTGCCTTTTTTGACTTCGAATTCCCCTTCAAAATTATTGAAAAGCTCAACAAGTTTTTTTGACAAGTTAAGGTTAATGTATATCCTTTAAAGCAGTGGAAGCCACTTTTTTTTTTTTGAGAAAGATTGTTTATAAATGTACTTCAAATGTTGTAAATCGTGCATTACAATATTAACTCGTAAAAGATTCGGGAATTTTTTTTGTAATTTTGTGACTGTGACACAACATCTTAAAGTGCAGCCTCTAATAACTTTATCGTGCCGATCATATGGTGATTACACATTGATTATGAAATTCGTATGGCAAAATTCAAAGGAGACTGACCTTGAGCGCATCGCCCACAAGGACTAAAAGGGATTCCTTAGGAAACGCCACTTGATTCCAACTGTTTTCATAAAACACCTCAAGAGCTTGTACTTCATCCTCGCACAAGATGGTAAGGGTATTTTGGTCGGTGTGAGCTGGTATAGCGACAATCAGATCGGTATCTCTTGGAGGAGCATCGTACTTCATTAGACGAAAAGAGCAAGAGTAGTTCTTCGAATTCAATTCATAGTGCTTCGGCATGTCAAAGCTCTCAAATATCATTTTCATGATGACCGAGTTAAGTTCTACCATCTTTGAGCTCATTGAGTGAAGTGTTTCACTGCCCAAATTAATAGGAAAAATAAAGTTACAAGCTTTTCTCTCCGTACTGGTTTCAGCATTTTTTTTTCTTGAGGGCACATTGCTCGGATCTCATCTTGCTCTCATAAAATTTAATTCATCAAAACAGACCCATGCTACGATGATCACATATTGCTAGATGGACTTTCCAAGGGTGTTGAAATATAAAACTTTTAATCAATAACGACATGAAAACTGTTACTGTGTATCTATAAAATTAGAGCAAGGGCGTGCTAATAAAATATGCACAAATAAAGATCTACGAAAAATTATACTACATGTCACTTGCGAAGCATGATGTAACAAAGTTATTATTAAACCTCATTACGAAGTCGACAAAGAGATTTTGTCCCATTAATTCCCTGTTGCCACTTCTATGATGCTTTTTTTGATTGCATGTTGTACAAGTTACGTGTATGAAGTAGCAGTACAGAGAGTACTTTTGGAGCAAAAGCCTTAATTCTAAGAGCCTTTGTGTAAAATAAAAAGATGTACATGCATCACTATAATAACCAAATTTCAAAACAAAATGAATCACGTACCAGCACCCGAAATTAAAAGCACATAAGCAGCAAACACAACCCTAGAACATTTCTAACAAAATTACTCCATGTTGAAACACAAACTTGGCTCCTAGGGAGCCCAACGATACATCGGTTTGGATGATTGATCATGAGTTTTCCTTCACCTGAAGTTGACGAAGTTTATTTTGACTCTGTTTTGTCGAAGCTGTTCACAGTACAATGCGGTTTTGACTTCTTCTAATTTTTTTTGTTATTTCTGACTTTTCTATGTGGCCTAGTGGACGCTTGATTTGGACAGTTGGCTATCACCACTTTTATACAAAGAAATGTCTTTTTGTGATCATATATGTACTTCCTGTGTCCTATTTTTTCAGTTTTTCTTCTCTCGACAACTTTCAAATTGGCAGGGTTTTTTTTTTTTTGTTTCTATAACTTTGGGCTGTCCTATACTGATGATTGAATTCAGTTTTTGTGCTGAGGTGCACATATGAAATTATTAATTAGTGCTATACTGATTTAGTGTGAAACATAAAATGGACATACATATTTAAACGATTCAAAATTCTATTCTACTGGCTTAAGCTCCCAAGTCGAGTTGGGATAATCATGTATACTTGGTTCATCTTGGTAGTGGACACTTGGCTCTCTTTCATCTTTGTAACTTCGTATCAGAGCCCATGGTAACTACCCAAGTCTTGGACTCGTGTCGGTGGCTCTTGAAAGAATAGTGGTTCTTGATGGAGCAAGAAGTGAGGGGAAGTTTGATGATAGGTGGAATCATATGTAAGCAAGAGATGAACAGTTATGGACATATGTAGTTGGATGGATCCAAATCTTATTAGCTTAAGCTTTTAGGTTGAGTTGGTTTCATCTTGTATATTTGACCTATCTTGGTGGCTGGAAGAGACTTTGGCTCCCTCTTCTCCAATGCCACACATTGTATGATGGTTATTTGCTTAATGTTTCTATCATAGTTTTAATATCTTGTGGAAGTATAAATGCTTGTTAATAGTAAAGGTAAGGGAAATCTTACCAGAAGGATGGGTTCCCATCAGGCCACATGAGGTTAGTAAAATCTTCAGCCATATCAAGCTTGGACGGGTCGTCAATGCCAAAACCCGCTAACAGGGGGGCTCGATGGGACTTAGGCAGGTAACCGTTGAAATGTATTGAGCTCGTGTACTTCTTTTTCGTCTCTTCAGGGAGATGAAACAAGGGCTTCATGCCCATGAACATTTCTTCGCGTAGTTTCGCCGGGATTTGGTCGTACACCACCAGAAAGCAACCATGTGATTCGCATGCTTCCCTAACGTTGTGACTCAAACATTTCCATCCATCACTGCCCTCTTGTATTTGATTTAGTGCCTCCTGTGAAAAATCAAGACATGGTAATTGTGACACACCGGCCATCTCTCTCTCTCTCTCTCTCTCTCTCTCAAGCCTAGCAAATGTGTTCTTAAATAAGCGACCGAAGACATTATTATAGTATTTTTAAAGAGTAGTTGATTAAAATAGGCTGATAAAATTGTGGTCAAGCATTCATTTCCCGAGGTAGGTTTTATATCTTAATAAACTCACTCACATGCATCTATATTTTATTTTCAAGTGGTTCACTAAATTGAAGTGGAACGTAAATTTTTACAAGCCAAGAATCAAACCATTCGAGTACCATGTAAAAATTATACAAAGTCCCGAAAAACGTTAGCAGAGAGCTCAAATAACTTATATGCCGCGTTAATAACACATAGCAAGGTCTCAATTCTCACAAGTAAATAATACATTATTTGATTCATTGGTCCAATAAATTAGAACCGTTCAATGGGGGAGATGACGTGATACAGATTGATGCAAAGAAGAAGTTGTTTTACAATAAAAAACTAGCAGTCTTACATGATCAAGTGTAATTATTTGGAATCATAAAAGTTTTTTTTACGCATTTGTACATTTCTCAATCAACGAGTATTTGCTCCAAACGCTCCCTTTTCGAGGAGTAGGTCGATGGTCGAACCATGTGTTCCTTCTCGTTTCTTTTTTCATTTTATCTCTGTTAATAAATTTGGTCAGTGGACTCACTATTGACCCACTAACAGATAATATGTATTTATTAGTCTGAATTATTATAGTTAATTAGAGAATATATAACTCCTAAGTGTTTGAAATAAATACAATATTTATCTCTTAGGTATTTGAGATAAATACAATATTTATCTCCTTGGTGTTTGAGATAAATATAGTCTTTATCTCCTAAGTGTTTGAATTAAAATCAGTGTCTAATACTATCTCTATATAAAGGTTAGAGATATTCCAAGAAAAAATAAGTCAGATAAAAATAAGTCATAAGATAATCTCTTCCTCTATTGCACTCTCCCTAGAGCATCATCAAGCTCTAGTATTTAGTTCGTGAATGTAGAACTCGACTCTAATAGCCGTTTTCGTACCTGCGAAAAAGAGCAAGCGTGTTGAAGACTTGTCACAACAATGATCCTTTGTCGGAATTTTCGGTTACTTCGTACGGTAATATTTTCGATTCCACTACGTATTACGTGATAAGCGTATTTAATTGTTTCAACATTGGTATCAGAATAGAACAGGATTACTTGTTGATTCGCCTTTAACACGCTAGTATAATTTACGTGCATATCCGGTTACATACAAGAGACCTATCAAGAAAATTTTAAAATTTTTTGAGCATGTTATTCTGAAAAATAATTATATAATTTTGTTCTATTGTGGTTGAGAATGAACTACACAAAATTTCGTGATTATTGGATGCATGGTTTGTGAGAAATCACGATTTTATTTTTCAAGAAACTGTGATTTTTTCAAGTTTTGGGATTCAAATTTGGAGCAAGATATTTAGTTT
The DNA here is from genome assembly GCA_033070095.1 of Escallonia herrerae. Taxonomy (NCBI): domain Eukaryota; kingdom Viridiplantae; phylum Streptophyta; class Magnoliopsida; order Escalloniales; family Escalloniaceae; genus Escallonia; species Escallonia herrerae. The sequence goes on from JAVXUP010002012.1 coordinate 140,369, forward strand.
TTATCATGATCGGTTGGTATAGAGTTAATCTATGTCGCAGAAGCTTTCCAACGATATATATGACACGTATTATTTGGCTTAAAAACGAGAGAGATATGAATTTCAAAAGTTGGTATCGCTGCATGGCGGCGGCTTAAAAATTAGGGTTTAAAGGAAAAAGATGAACAGTGAACCCACGTGCGCTTATCCGCTTAAGCCGAGCTACAGACGCCGCCGTGCGCCACATGCACCACACGCCAGGCTTCTTCCATGAGCCCCCACAGGCGCTCGTGCTCGCCACGCGCCTGTCCGAGAACCCAAACGCTGCCCCACGCGCACGGTGGCGCGTTGAGGCGCGTGAGGGTTGTTTCTTGTCGATTCTGACCCCACCTCTGGTGCGTGAAGTCTTGTCTTGGCTTCTGAGTTTTTTCTGTGGTGCTAAAATTACCTTTATACCCTCTGTGTGTATTCTGTGTGATTTTCAAACCACTTTTTCTACATAAATTAGTTTTAAAAAAAAGTTGTTTCATACTCACAAAATTTTTCTTTGATTCGAAAGGGTATATTATGGTTAAATTTAGTGTGTCATCTTTTAAGCATTTATCTCTCGTTTTAGGGTTATTTGTGAATATTTTTGTGGTACTTTTGTAGTCACAAAAACACGAATAATGCGGAAATATTAATTTTTGCATTTTATGGGGCAGAACAAAATATTTTAGAGAGCTACATGATATAGATGAATTCTGTTTTATTTGTTTGCCTTGATTACTGTTGTGGTTTAATTATACTTTTGTTAAGGTATATTTGTTGGGTTTTAGTAAGCCTACACTTTTTTAAACCCAATTTCAAAGCCTTCATACCCCTTTTTCTTGGAAGGAGAATGTGACCTATTCATCAATTTAATTGTCCTTTAACTTGTTATTTGAGCATGCTAGTTTTATGTTAAATTGATGGATATTAGATTGACATTCTAAATAAAGTTATGTATTTACTTTTGATTTAAGTTATTAGAATGCCAATGGAGTTCTTGCACACTTTGTTGTATGGTGTAACTTTAATATTGTTCTAAATTACCAGGTGGATGATTTATTACATTGTGGGTTATATGATGAAATTTATTGCAAAAAATTACTGAAAAAATATTTTTCCCAACTCATATATATGGGAGATGATTACGAGCTTAGAAATTTTTTGATTTTATGATGTGAGGAAGAATAATATTTTTTATTTGAATTTTTTGAAATAAATAGAAAGATGTATAATTAATGTCTTTTTCTTTATGCAAACTATGTAGTGGATAGAATGGTCACCAAGAATGTCATAGCTGATCTTGTTAAGGGTGAGAAATTTAACAGAGATAATTATGACGTTTGACACAAAAAGATGAAGTTCGTGCTGAATAGACAAGAGCTCGAGGAGCACTTAACCAAAGAGATGGTCGCGCCCACTGAGCTCGAGGAGCACTTATGTCACCCAAGGGGGATCGCACAATGTATATGGCAAGCACATAAGACAAATTAAGAAATGTAAGAGAGGTGAGGCTAGCACTTCTGCACCAAAAGGAAAAAAAAGAACGCAAGAGAGGAAAATGTGGTGGAAAAAAAGATTTGTCTAAAATCAAATGCTCCAACTGTCAACAGAAAGGATACTTCGCTCGTGATTGCACTGAGCCGAAGAAGGTACCTTCTGAATCTCTTTCTCAGTTCTGTGTTTCCTCACATGTAATGGTTGTTCATTCCTATCCTGTGTAGTTTATGGATACAGATGCAACAAAACATTTAGCACGTGATCGAGAGGGGTTCGTAGATTACCCTGGATTCCAGTAGGAAGCAAACATATCTTCGTGATAAACACTACCTCCGAGAAGGTGCTAGGGGTTGGTTCTTACCAGCTCAAGTTGCGCCCACTGTTCGGCTTAATCTACTTTCAGTTACTGCTTTATTAGACAGTGATTTTTCCTTTATTTTTAAGGGTAATAAGTTGGATATCTTCTTGGATAATGTTTTGTTCAGACATGGTTTTCGCATAGACAGTCTTTTTTAATTGGGTTTAATTTATTCTCAGTCCTCTTATTCTTATGTGGTGAATGATAATATTGTGAATGATTCTGTCACCTAGCATGCAAGACTGGGCCACATAGGCCAAGATAGAATGATTCGTTTGACTAGAGAAGGCCTTTGGGCCCACTCGTAAAAGTCAATCTACAAATATATGAGGCTTGTTTGGCTGTAAAACATGCAGGACACCTTTTGGAAAGGCTATAAGAGTAACTCAGCCACTTGAGCTAGTTCACTCTAACATGTATGGACCCATGAGTGTAAAGGCATGCCGTGGCGCCTCTTATTTCCTTATGCTAATAGATGATAATACACGATATGGTTACGTGTATATGATATTTCACCGCTATGAAGCTTTGGATTGTTTCAAACGCTTTGTAGCAGTGGTTGAGAATCAGAAAGAGAAGAGTTTAAAAACTCTTCGCACTGATCGGGGACGCGAATATTTATTCGATCACTTTAAGAAGTTTTGTGAGAAAAGAGAGATACGTTGGCAATTTACTATTCCTAATACTCCACAACAAAATGGTGTTACGGAAAGAAGGAATAGAATATTGTTGGATATGGTTAGGTTTATGATGGCACAAGCAAACCTCTCAATATCTTTTTGGGGGAATGCCCTTTTGATTGCAGCTTATATACTTAATCGTATGCCTTCACAATCGGTCAAATCTATCACATATGAGCTTTGGAATGACCAAATGCCAAATTTGGATAACTTGCGTCTATGGGGCTTAAAAGGTTACATTCACAATACCTCATAAGTATAGGAAACTAGGGCCTATAAATCATCTTAAGGTATTCTGAAAACTCTAAAAGCTATGTGATGTATGATGAACATCCAAATAGTGGATAGACATGAGTAAAGTCTCATGATGTCGATTTAATAAAGAGTGATTTTCTTAGCATTGGAGACGAGAGTAAGAATCTTGACCCTATGAGTTAGAGGAGGTTAAAGCGACTTTACCATCTCTAAGCGAATGCAGTAAATGAGTTCCTCATTCGGTTGTCACTGAAGATAGTAGTGACTCTCAACCTAGTGGGAGCATCCCAGACAGTGGGAGCACACCACTAGGACCATCAGGTCGACAAGATTCTCAACTGCGTAGAAGTCAATGGGAAAGAGTTCCACGTCGTCGTTTTGAGATTGATAGAAATATTTTTATGTGTACTCCAACTGATGAAGATGAGCCCCCTTCTGTGGAATAAGCCTTATCTTCACTTGCTAGTAATGAGTGGATGGCTGCAATGAAGGATGAGTTGAGCTCAATGAAAAAGAATCAGGTCTAGGAGTTAGTTGACCTTCTATCAGGGAGCATGATTGTTGGAAACAAATGGGTTTTAAAAGTCAAGCGCAAGGCAGATGGGTTAATTGACGAGTATATGGCACGTCTTGTAGTGAAAGGCTATACCCAACAGCGAGGTGTGGACTATAAAGACACATTTTTCCCAGTGATGAGATTTACTTCGATTCGCCTGATCCTAGCTATTGTCACCTAGCATGATTTAGAACTTTTTTATATGGATGTTAAGACTGTGTTTCTCAATGGAGAACTAGACGAAGAGATTTATATGGCTCAACCTGAGGTTTGAAGTCAGGGGACATGAGCGCAAAGTTTGTCGACTAAAACATTCTATAAATGGTCTCAAACAATCGTCTAGGCAGTGGTACTTAGGTTTCATCATGCCATTGCCTCTATAGGTTTTGAAATGATTGAACAAGATCATTACGTTTACGTAAAATGATCCAAAAAGTATTCTGATCCTTTCTTTGTATGTGGATGACATTCTTTTAATTAGGAAAAATGACATGAGTTTCATTGTCGCTACTAAGCAGTGGTTGTCCTTAACTTTTAAGATGAAAGACATGGGAGAAACTAATTATGTGCTCGGAGTTAAAATCATACGTGATCGTCTAAAGAGACTTCTCGGTTTGTCTCAAGAGACATACATCAAGAAGGTCATTCAACGATTCTATATGCATAACTCAAAACCCATAGACACTCCAACGGACAAAGAGTGTACTTTAAGCACAGACCAATGCCCAAAGAATGATGAGGAAAAAAATCAGATGTCCAAAGTACCTCCTTACACAGTTGCAATAGGGAGTCTGATGTACGCTATGTTGTGTATGCGTCCAGACATCTGCTATGCCGTTGGAGTGGTGAGTCATTATCAGAATAATCCTGGACCCGTTCATTAGAGTGCGGTGAAGAGGATTCTTCGATACCTGCGTGGAACCGCTGATCTCATCCTATGTTATCATGGTTGAGATTTAAGACTGAGAGGATACAACGATGCTAATTGGGGCGATGATAGAGATGAGAGCAGATCCACGTCAGGTTATGCATTCATACTAGGAGGTGAAGCTATCTCTCGCTGCAACAAGAAACAGACTTGCATCGCCCTGTCCACGATGGAGTCGGAGTATGTTGCTTGGTTAGCAGCAGTCTAGGAAACTGTTTGGTTGAGGTCATTCATACAGACTCTAGGGGTTACAGCTCATGCAGACGAGGCTGTTACTTTTCACTGTGACAATACTGCTACCTTTGATTTTGTAAAGGACCCCAAATATCATGGAAGGCCAAACACATAGGCCTTCATTATAACTTCATTAGAACTTTAGTTGCGCAAGGAGAGGTGACCATGAAGCATATACCTACTCGCAGAATGGTGGCTGATTCTTTGACCAAACCTATTGCTAGAGATGTTTTTCTTTCTCACATTAAGAGTTTGGGACTACGTAGGATTTGATATGTTTATGACATCTTATGTACTTGACATTATTTATTATTATAAATTTTTATTCCTTGATTTAAGGTTATTTTGAAATGAATGGATAATCTTTGTGATTACATATACATCCGAATTAATTTTATGCTACATCCCATACTTAGGGGTCAGTTGCACTCAGCACCCCAGTGTTTTAAAATCAGCACCCAAACACCAAATATTCAAAAAACTTGACTTCCATCACCAAATGATGGTCAAAATGACCTTTGACCAGATGTTCGTTAAAATTTGAAGGGCAAAATAGTCAATTCACTCGTGGAATCCACTTGCCATCCTAGTCACCAACTATACACACCAATATCCTCCATGTCTCTCAACAGCCATAATTCTCTTATCTTCTCTCTCTCTCTCTCTCTCTCTCTCTCTCTCTCTCTCTCTCTCACTCTCCCCTTCTTCATCCCTCTCCCCTCCCCCTGGTCACCGATTAACCCATTTTCCCAGTTTATGACCATAGCCAACTACTACATCTCATCACCACCTACCACCACAAACCACCACCAATCTCTGCCTTCCCCTTACTCTTACCATAACCAACCATCATCTCCCCTCTTCCCACCACTGCCACAGACTACAAATTAGCCCAACAAGTGCCGACCTAGATTCGCAGATCCCCACCACTCCGCTGCAAATCCTACAGTAGCAATCAACTCCTTTGATCACTAAATTCATTGCCAAAGACCACGAGCTAACATGCCAATCGAGGTCAGCCCCGAAGAGCCCCATTGGCCTTCCTACCATCATTAGTGCCAGTCATTGACCCACCGTAGTTGCCATCATCGATTAATTACCGGACATAGACTTTTTTGTTTGACAGGCATAGACTTTCAGCACCGATAGAGAGGCCCAGCAGTTAAGTGGCGGCAGATCTTGGATTGTTGATCTGGTAGCTACAAGGCAGTGTCAAGGTGGTTGACCGGTGAAGAGAAAAAGAGAGACCCAGTGGCTGGTTGATCGGCGAATGGCTAGTGGTCTACGGATCTGGTGACGGATGGAGTAAAGGGTTAGTGGCTGCTCTGGTGGCACATCGATAGATCTAGTGGTTGCAAAATATGGCGGCGGTGTTGACAGCATAGTGGCACGGTAGCACGACTCCGTCCTTAGTGACCGATTGGCTGTTGGTGTCCCCATCGCCGGTGGCTGATTCTGTCCTCGCCAAACATACTTAAGCACACATAGACAACTATGTTAGAAAGAAATGACGTGGAGAGCCCAATTGGGCCATGTGTAGCTGATTTGGATGACATGTATGCTTAAAGGGGTAATAAGACCATTTTTCTCTTAAAAAATTTAAGTCAAAGGTCATTTTGACCATCATTTGGTAATGGAAGTCAAGTTTTTTAAATATTTGGTGCTGGGTGTCAATTTTAAAACACTGGGGTGTTGGGTGGAACTGACTCCTAAGTATGAGGTGTAGCGTAAAATTAATCCTATATATCCGTATTGAGAGTGTCACGAGGCTTAACTTGACACAATCACACGGGTAATTCACCTTGGTGCTAAGATAGCGAGCAAGATGAGACATAATTATCTTAGGCGCCAAAAAGGACGAATAAGATGATACAACTTGTAATGCAAACATGTCGCTTTAGTTGAAGCTAAGATGAGACCTAAAAAGATAGGTCGATCATAGAGTATCTTCATTACTCTACGTAGCCTGTTTACAGCCGCATGTGAGGATTTCAGACAGGCACTATGAGAGTGACTAGGCTAAAAAACTCAGGTTAGGCGCTTGTACAGCGACTAGACTCAGAATTGTATGACGTATTTTATTATACATTTATGTGAGACGCCCTTGCGGGTTACGCCATAGCATGAAAAGCATACTGCATGTGCTAAATGCAGTCCAACAGTGGGAGTGATGAATGAATCTCTGTTTTGTCACTGTGTGAGCCATTTGGATTATATATTTTTGATCCTACATATAGTACTCTTTTCACCATAGACTATGTCATGAAGAGGATACTCAATGTCACTACTTTAGCATGTACCCTTGGATCATGATTGATGCGGTCCTGCGGAGCATGTCTAGGAAAACAGTTGTGTCTAATTGGAATGACATGAGGGTTTTGAGAAGAAAGTTTAATATTACACTATATTGTGTGATTCATAACCTGGGCGACTTTGTCGATTTTCTTTTCGATATGAGTCATGTATTCATAACATATGAGAGGTTTAACACTGCTCATTATGAGAGATTTGAGAGTGTTTAATCTGGTGCAATTGAACTATCTGGGGTACATATAAGATTTTTTGGAGTAATGTATTGTGTTAGTTTGGTGATAACTTAATACAATACTCTTCAACTGGACATCCTCTCTCGTAGTCGTATGTTCCATTTCCTATATGAGGAGATGAGTGAACAAGAGATAAGGAGGGACTGCACGATTTCTTTACCCTATGTGTGGGCGAATAAGAACTGTTAATAAATTAGGTCAGTGGACCCATTATCCGCCCAGTAACAGATAATGTGTATTTGCTAGTCTGAATTATTACAATTAATTAGAGGATATTTATCTCCTAAGTATTTGAGATAAATATAATACTTATCTATTTATCTCCTTGGTGTTTGAGATAAATTTAGTCTTTATTTCTTAAGTGTTTGAGGTAAAGTCAGTCTCTAATACTATGTCTATATAAAGGTTAGAGATATCATAGTAAGTCATAAGATAATCTCCCCCTGTTGCACTCTCTTTAGAACATCACCGAGCTTTAAGATTTGGTTCGTAGATGTAGAACTCGACTCTAGTAGTCATTTTCATACTTGCGAAAAAGATCAAGCCTGTTGGAAGCTCGTAACAACAAGAATCCTTCGTCAGAATTATCGGTTACTTCATAAGGTATGTTTTTGATCCCACTACATATTACGTGGTAAGCGCATTTAATTGTTTCAACAATCTCCATATTATTTTCAAACGATAGTCAATGGTAAACATGGATGCCCATGTGATGATCGGTTAAAATGTAAATACTCCGTATTAGAAAAGATGGGGTGCGAGTTGTTTGGCACTATAATTATAGTCACATTTTGCAACTCTGTCCTTATCTGTAACATGCCATCCTAGGTTTAGTTCAACTTTTTAGTTTATCAAGTTTATAAAAAAAGTTGAGGTTAGGTAACATTGGTTTGTTTAAAAGAAAAAAAATGCGGAGAAACACAATTCTTTATTATCTTTGTTTCAGTTGGCCTTTCTTAATCAATAATGTTATCTTTTCTGAAAGTTTGATGGTGCATTAGGGTATGTTGACAATACTCCCGACTGTGTTGTAATGAGCACGCGATGCTGTTTTTGAAATTTGCCTTTGAATTGAGTTCGTCTTGTTGTGCCACTAAAAGTTGATATTTGTTTCTTAGTAGGTAAATTATGCTTTTTGGCAAAACTCCTCGGATGGAGTTCGATCCTTATGGGTTGTGGATGAAACGAACGCCCTTCATGTCTATGGTCATCGAAATCTCCATCAGTGAACATGTTCAAAAACTGTTTTGCAATTTTGTGATGACTTAGAGAGTTAGAGCGATAATGAAGCTTCCAATAATGTTGTGGCTGCATGTACCCTTTCAGTTTGTTCATTTAATGCTGATGTCTTGGTTGCTTCCAGATGGTAATTCTCTTAGCATTTGCTAAACAATTGAGAATGCTACATTATAATCTTGATAAGTAGTTAGTTGATATCCCAGATGGTAGTTCTCTTAGGTAACCACGATACGCAAGGATTGTAATCTCGCAGTCGAAAATCCAAATCCTTTTGGTTGACCTCATTGACTTTGGAGATTTCGATATCATTCTTGGCATGGATTGAGTTGCTTCTCATCATGTCCATCTTGATTTGCATAAAGAAAAATAGGGTTTCTTCGACAAAGGTTGTCAATGATACTTAACGGCTAATGTTATTGACCGTGGAGCTGAAGAATGTACTATCATATGTTTTCTCAGAGGACTGCCAAAACTTTTGCGTGATAGAGGGGCAGAATTCAGTATCTCGAAACCTTGTAAGGGCTCTAACAGAATCGTCATCCTCGAAATTCAACTGCAAGAGCTATTGGACATAGGTTTCATCCGCCCAAGTGTTTTGTCTCAGCAATAGTAAGGAACTATATCTCTCTACCTTTAAAGTCTAAAGGGTTTAGACATGTTTATGTGTTTCTACAAATTCTCATCCCCAAAATACCCTCTAAAATATCACATAATACCGATAACCCGCCAGATTTAAAAAACAACGCAGCAAGACACCTCTTCCGCGAGGCTCTCTCACTCTCCACCCGCTCAAGACACCTCTAAGCGGTGCCATGGTTTCAAAACAAACGGAACTTCTCTTTCGCCAGGCTCTCTCACTCCCCACGCAGACTCCGGCGTAGCCTCTACGAGGTTTCCTTTGTTCTGTACTTCAAAGTCCTTCCTACAATAGTCCATCCAATTCTTCATCACCAGGTCAGTGTTTGCATAACAGAATCGCATTTCATCAATCATTGAACGGAAACACTCTATTTTTGCTTTTGATTACTCTGCATTATACATTCTGTTATTCAATGACGTTTATCTATCATTCATCCGATGACTCTACACACATGAGATTGCATGCTCTGCGCCTCTACCGTTACCGCCACTTCCTCGATCAACCCAGGATATGATCATGAATTACATGTGCACATCTGTGTGACGTACTTCAAATTGTTTAATTTCAATTGTAAGAACAGAATTTCGGTTTGGATTAGCATCTCCACTTCTTCCTTATGTGTCTCCTACATGTCTTCCTTCCATTAATTCTTACTAAAAGGGCTTCATCCTTTCGTCCCCTTTCACCATTGCATGCAAGGTGTTTGATGCAAATTGCCTTATGTGTTGCCAATCACATAGGAAAAAGACAGATAAGACTATCTGGCTAAATTTAAAGCTTTCCTTATATTAGAAGGATATTATGTATTTCAAAACTCAAAATAAGAACTCACCCCAGTAACACTATTGGATACCTCATCCCAGATGCCAATGTTCCTATCCCTCTTGCAATAAAACGATTATCATAGAATGTATTTTTTTGAAAGTTCTTCACTTTCATTCTGATCCATGTCCTACTTCCACATACCATGGTTCACATCCTTGTTGTTTCCACGTCATGTTATTTCTACATAGGCCAGGTTGATGAGGATGTTGTTGTATCTGCGAGCTTTCCTTTTAAATTCAAACAATGTCCTATTTTCCCATAACATGGTTCACATCCTTGATCGATTCGAAGTGCTCTTTGGATGCCTCCGAGCTACGAATTCTTTCCTCCTGTAGAAGAGGTTTAGGAGAACCTCATCCTTGTTCCATATGCTGACCTTCCCATGAGAAACATTATGAGCTCTGTACTATATTGTGCTCAGCTCATAGACCCTGAGCCAGGATCTGTTCAAGCACAAAACTTATGCTAGAAGCCTATAACCCAGGCCATCGACGCTGCTAGATAGGTCAAGTTGGCGAGAGTTTAAGAAGTCATCTAACAACCTTATTGTGCACAGTACAATGAATGGAATTTACGTAACTCAATTTGGGCTTATGGCTATATACTATGCTCCATGTGTGGAATTATGGTGTGCATTTCACGGTCCTATGTTGAGCACCCTCTATTGAAGTATATGCCTATTGTATCCTGTGATTGTAATGAACATGCCCCAAATTTGATGAAAACATAGAGCAATGGCGGTTTTCATATTGCCCCCACCGTATGTCCAGAAGTATTAATCTGTTTCTGGATTTGATAAGATGTACCTATCGTTGATGCCAGCCATTGTAGACTACATCGATGAGATTGACATCCACGTGCCCCAGAGATTCCTACAAAAGGGACACGTTATGGTGACTTCGATTCCATGTAAAGATTCGTTGTACAAAACAACTAAGAACATAGTGATGATCCTACCTTTAGCCTGAAGCCAATGTGAATTATGTCCTTCAGAGGAGTTTCTTCTAATTGAAACTGGAACTCCTTGTTCCAACTAGGATCCCGAGTTTTATTGATTGACTAAAGTAAAATCAAAACAGGTCATAAGGCAAATTAAGCAACGTGACATTTAATTAGGTGGAAAATGTATCTTTTTGGAAAAAATTTCCTCGGTTTTCTTGTTTTCTCCTCTAAGGAGGATTAGAGCATAAGGGTTGCTGTGGTGCTTCCCTTCAACATCTTCTGCACCTACAACTGCGACAAAGAGCATACCACCTCTTAAGAGAGACCTCAGGCTTTCATTCCTCTAATCACGCCTATGTAGAGATCCGCTAAAAGTTTCAATATCTTCTCTGAAAGGTACAAAGGTTAGCTCCATAACAATTTGCCGTCTGGGCTTCTTATTGTGAAGATCATTAGGATTTGTTTTATTGAATTGAGTGTGAATTCCTACATCTCATGTGGTATGAGCAACCTTAATGGGACTATTTGCCTTCCCATTATATCATGCGGTCCAACCTATGAAACCATTATAAAAGGAACTAAGCTATATAAACTAAATTTCGCAGTCCACAAAAGTTTATCAGAAGTCCAAAAGCATTCAAAATGCCTAATATTTCACGACATTGCAGCCTATGAAAAAGTTCTTAATTCTAAATCTTGGTCTAAGATTGTAATTAACTTCACAGATTCTTCGAATCCAAGTCAGACAGAAAGTTTGCAACTGCACCTCCCATTTGTTTAAAAGCAAACAAAGTTCTCAGAATGAAAGGAGACGTACACTAGCTGTTCTATGACCTTTGCATAATTATGACGGTACTTGGAATCTTAGTCATGCAGAACAAAAAATGCATAAGCATTATCGCCATTTTTTAGAAGTCAAACCATGTGAACAAAGTTGTTGTGCATTATTCAGAGTAAGACGTCTCATTTTTTATGCACACCGGTAGAACAAATTTGAGAACGGCATTTGAAATTTTTTGGCCAATATAATTTTCATGTACTAACATACCAAATTAATGTCAACTACCAAATAAAAGTAACAGACAAACTGTTCCTTTATCTCAAGTTTTTCAATTATTAGAAATCAGACTAGAATTTCAGGCAACGTTACTTCCTAGGATAAAAGAGTCATGCAATAATACTAGAAGATAAGAATAATTTTAACCTTTTCCCAGTTGTTGACATGTACTTCGAGAACCTGAGACTGAGGGTCCTTTACAGTGAACTTGAAGACCTCATGCCATTCAAGATTTAGATTGTTCATCTTGATGAAAGTTTTCTTTGACGGAAGTCTCTCCCCGCTTAAGCCGAGTTTAACATAAGGATCAGAAGTTCCCAAGAAGTCCTTGTTCAACAGATTACGTGCTTGCACAATCTTCACATGCAGTATTCCCATAGGTTTCTTCTGAGCTCCTCTACCCAAAAGTTAAAGAACAGCATTTTATTTATTATTTCTGCTAGCAACATTGTAAAGGCCGAGAAAAAGAAATAGATTGTGTAAATGCTGCTTCTTCTAATAAATAACTTACTCACAGCTGTCAAGGATAGTTCAATTGTTTAGGGCCAGAGATAGAGTCTAGCCACTGTCGCGTTGCAACGAATATTTGTGAAGTGGTTCAAGAACTAGGTTTTCAGCCAGTTTTAGCAAAATACCCAATTTAGGAACAAACACAGTTATGCATAGTCTTTAAGTGCCACAAAATCGTTTATCAAGTCCCCTTTGTTTCTTAAAGTGGCATGGATGTCAAAATTCTTAATCATTGACCTTAGTCATGCTGTTAACTTAGGAGATGTTCTACATTTCTTGGTCTTTGGGCCCATGGGGACTCAATTTAGGAAATGCTAGAAGAGGCAACTCCTTGGATATAGTTCTATGTTATTCATGAATTTGAAAGCTTTGATCAGTCCTCATAATTATCAATGTAAAACTTGCGTTGTATTACAGGTTAAATGGTTGATTGGCTCAATTAATGTGGGTATTGAGGGTGCAAACATTAACAATCATTCCTGCATTTCTGGTTATTACACATGAATATGAAGCAATGATTTCAAATATTTTTTGTACGTTTCATACTTCACTTGTGTTTGCCTTGGTTAGAGCTTGGTTGAGATTGATTCGTTCATGATTTGTGTTTGCCTGGTTAGAGCCCCATTGAGGCTGCATCCTGGTATAGTTAGGTTGATTTGTTTAGAATTCGTCAAGTTTCTTCAACAAGAACCAAGCTTTTGGAGCTAAGTTCGTTATTGGAGAAGTCAAACTCAAGCCCGATGAAATTGCGTATATGCTTAAGGAAGTCGACACTTAGCTTGACTCCATTTTTTACATCCCTAATTACTTTTCTTTCTCGAAACCCCCACCATCCCACACAAATTTAAAATTATTAGAAATTCATCTTCGTGTGATAAATGCAACTTTGACAAAATTCATTTTGTATCTTTCAATATGTCTATGTATCAGATTAGAATGAATATTATGTTTTCTTCGTTCCTGCCTTTCAACACATATTGCAATGGACCCACCTCCTACTACCTTTCCAGGCTTTTGCACATCAAGGGTACAAATTTCTTAAGTTGGTAGATGACAAGTTCACCTCTGACTCTGGATTTGCTGCTACCTTACCTAAGTGGAACCGTTAGATATATAGGGTCCTGCTTCGCTCTATCTTTACTATGATAGTTTTGTAGTGCTTGAAAGCTGATAAAAGCTATATCTTTCAAAGCTGATAAAAGCATCAGTAGTGAATGGTGCATTTAAGGTAGCTTGGGCTTGGATTTTACGTAGTGAATTTGTTTGACTTAAATAGGAGGAACTATTTATATGAATCTGGTTGCTGAAAATCTTGAGTGTGTCATGCATGGTTTTCAGTATATCATCTTGTGTTGGAGCTACTTAGGGTAGTGAAGACAATTGATCTACTTAGGGTTGCCAAGACAACTGATCAGAATGCTTAAGATTTGTTGGCATATGCCGAGAAAGAAGCGAATAGGAACCTACCCTTTTCTTTTGATAATGCATTTTGGGCTTGATCACACAATTCTCGGCAGGAGGATGTTAATTTCTTGTCTAGAGTAGATCCTGAATTTATACATTTGAGATGCTTTAATTATCCTTGAATTGGAAACATCAGCTGCATCTCTGAACTGCTATGAAGAAAGTGAAGGTACCTACCATGTGACATCCAACCCTCTATTTCCTTCCCAGTGAAACCAATCGATGGTACTCTTAGAGAAGAAGCACCTTGCCCTTCCAAACATCAATTTGGTTTTATGTGAGGGGCACAAGTCTGTGTATATGGTACGATCCTCAATGACTAGAACGCCAAAACAACGTGAACTCCCAGATATTCATACTATTTATGTGAAGGCTGACTTTACCAACTTAGGATTACCTTGGCTCTGGCCCTCTCTTTCGATCTGTTTTCATCTAGCCAGGTTATAAGTTACTGCCCCCAATTAAACCCTTGTGATATCTGCTTTGCGGCATAGGAAATGACTCTGTCTAATGCCAACCGTGCAGCGGTTTGAACATTGTGATGCTAAGCGAAATCTCATATCATTATCCGGAAGTGACACATTGACTTCCGGTGATATGTATTTGGTGGTTCTATTTTTTCTATGAGCATGTTTTTTGGGTCAGGATTCATGTCGTATATTTACCATTATCCGAAGTAGTTAGCTTGCAGAGTGAATTTGCAGAAGACATCTTGATATGGATTGATAGTCTAACGTTGTAGGCAATAATAGAAAGTTGGTTTGTTTTTCAAGAACGCTCTTTGAAGTCCTTGAAGCTTCACCTCCCAAGTGGTGCAGCACAAAACAAAATCATAATCAAATATCAGAGCCTAGACCTGGGCTGCACCATATCTAAAATGTTATAGTATCAATGTCATTCGTCCTCTGACGGTTCTACTCAGAATCTATGTGTTATCTATCTAGGTCTGGTTGGTGAAAGTTAGAGACTATTTTGTTTCCGTACCCAACATCAATAGAAAGGAACCTGCTTGCCCTAAAATACAGTAGATTATCTTGACTGCTTTAACAGTTAGGCTAATAATTTGTTACCATGCCCTTAGGAATCTGCAGCATTTACAGCACTGCAGATACTTCCCACCAAGTTACGTCTATACCATGGTATTGGTATGCACAACATTCCAAGGCAGTTTCATGGTTATTGTTAGATACTGTGCTACTGACATCTACATCCTAATATTTCACATGTTATGTGTTTGACTTGCAGGTGTGTCGTAGTATCTGGGTATATTGAGTGTCACAGCTGCATCCTAGAAACCAACCGGAAGAGTTTAGCATGCAGTACCAGATGGAAACAGAAGGTTTTGTTGTCTTATATCTCTCTATACTTTTGAAATGCTAAAACCCAAGCGGTTTAATCACATGGCCTGTAACAAAAACTGCAAACCATCGTATTTATGCAGAAAAAAGGAGGATGCTCAATCGCACTTACCAAAAGAATCGATATGCACGACTAACCATCGAAGAAAAAGCACATTATGGTGAGAAGGTTTTCGAAAACAGGAAACAGAGAAGCAGTGTTGCAAACTTTCTAATAAAAAAAAGGTCAAAGATGTCACGAGGTTTGTTCTGTCATAATTTTTGTTTATTGGATGGATAACTGAGTTGGCATTCTACTCCTATATTGTAAATAATAATCGCCTAATCCAACATCATTAGCATATGAAGATAGGCATTAGGACCATATACTTTGAGGTATTGGAGGTGATTGACTGATTCAGTGTCTTTAGCATATGGGGAATAGTCATTAGAGCCATGTTGAAATATGGGAGGTGAATTTGACCGGCCAATTGTACAACTTCTCTTTGGATTCCAATGTTATATTACTGTCTAGCCCTTGTTATCAAGTAAATATGCAATAACAATTGATAATTAAGAATGTTCCAGAAGTGCAGAGGAAAGAATATCGTTCAATCGCAATTATCGCAGGAATAGATATGCTCAACTCAAGAATGAACAAAGATGGTTTTTAAGTGGTGCTACTCCACATACATTCTCTTTAGACTTTATGATTGTTGTATCCATATATGTAGCCTTCATTTGCTATAGTTGTATAAATGGATGTTATCGAATCTTTTTGATGAATTTTCTTCATACTAGGTTTGGTTTGTTGGTGTTAAATGACATTGATCTTTTCTTATAATATATGCGTGGATTCAGTTTCCTCACGCTCACTTTCCTTTCCCTTACTTTATGTCAGTTTTAGTAAATTTAGTTTTGATATATGATTATACCAGAATTACTTAGGATGGCTTTTGAAATTAGATGCGTTCAAGATGGCCTTAAATACTCTTCGTAACCATGATATCCATGCCATCAAAAATTTTTATATATCTTCTATCTCTCTATCTTAAAGAATGAAGAATTTTGGGAAAATTATATTCAGAAAATATCCTTCATGCCTAAATAAAATATATCTTAAACAATAATCAGAGAAAGGCGCCTCATTTTCTCCCGAGGGAAAAGTGAGAAAGAAAAAAAGGAAAAAGCAAAGGGATGCAGGATAGATGGGAGATTTGTCACTACTCCTGCACAACTCCGAAGGCATTCCAACAGCTATTAATTACCTGGAAACTTTACTAAAGGAAGTGTGGTCAGAACTTCATTCGTTAACGCAGATGGGGTGAAGCTCATTATTCTCTTACTTTCTCCAGCATCTACTCAGCATTCCATCTAGGTAAGCGTCTTTCTAGAACGGCGACATGTAATCAACCACCATCTATGTGTCCAAGTTGGCACGCCAGCCTATGAATAGGCATGATCAGATATGCTTTATCTTGTTTTGATTACCAGTCAAATACATTTTTATCGGACTAAGGCAATGTGATGTTAGTTCTTGATTGAAACAGTTACTCTACGAAACATGCCTCTGCATTTGGCTATTATCGTACTACGAACCTGCAATAGACCACCTGGCGACTTATAAAGCCCTCCACGATTAATAGACGTTGTCAAAGGTTCCACGAAGGAGAAGGTGTGTTCTTTGCCTTTTCACCTTTCATAGCTTATTCTGGTGACGGTTGTATAGTAACAATTGTGCAAATTATTCCTTATATTTCAGTTCATTTATCTGAAAGTGATAGTTTACATTTATTTATATCTGGTTTAATGTTCATAAGGTACTTGCCACAAACAACACAAGTTCACTCCTCTTAATGCAGGACAAAGTTCTTTCATGTGAACACTTGTTTAGTGACTAATAATATTGGATTTAGATAAAGATATGATTTATCTTCATCTAATTAGGACTTTCAGTGCATCAATTGTTGGTAGGTGGTTAGGGTGGTTGTCTTGACTGTCAAGAACTTGCTTTCCAAGGGAAATTTTGGCTCTCAGATGATAGACCTTGGATTGCCACAAATAGTTCAGAACCTGAAATCACAGGCATGGAGTGACAAGGTACGAATAATTTTTCCTCCCCATTATTCTCTTCTAAGATTTGTATACCTACCAGAAAGTACTTAAAGATCAGTAAATCATATTCTTAATCTGTGGAGGGTTATTGAAAGTTGTTCTGCATTTCAATGCTTGGGATTTCTTTTTTGAGTCGGGTTGCCTCCATATATGTCACCATTTACATGGTGGCAAAAGGGTACTATTGTTATGTGTTAATCTTGAGTGACTTAAATACAATGACCTTATCTCGTTTTTGAGTTACCGTAAGAAAATTTGTATATTGGCATTTCAAGGAACTTGTGGAGGGCAGTCAAATTGTAGTTGCGTCTTTCGATTGTTACTTCCATCATGCTCATGTCAACTTCCTTTCACAAAAATTTAAGAAAGTACAGTCCTACTCAAGTAATTTCTCTAAGATACATGGACGAAGACACAGAGTTAGCAGGATATTTTATCCCTGCAGGAAATGAGGCTGTACTTTTTCCCTTATTAATTTGCTACCTTTCCCCATTTTTTTCTTACTTCCTTCGACCAGTTTAACACTTTAACAATGGAGTTACTACATTGATCTGTGTAGATCGCTTAATGATAAAGGATGTACCAGGGACGACAAAGTGTGGGAGCATGCTGAAGAGTGGAGGCCTTAGAGAATTCTTGACGATAATAATGACAGCGGGGATCTGTACAAGATGATGGCATTTAAAGGGGGAGGGGGAAATAGGGTATGTGCTGGTGCACTCCAAACTATGCCAATTTCTTGTATGGCAATTGGCAGATTTGTTACAAGATTTTGAGTGTTAACTCAAAGATGGGGTGGAACAAAAAGTTGATACTCAAGTACTAACGACTCAAAAACTTTATTCCAGCTGGTCTTGGCTACAAAATCTCAATGACAAGGATGGGATCGAAGAAACTTTTGTACTAGAGTTACAAATAAATTTTGATTTGAGTTTTAAGTGTAATTGATACTACGTACCTTTCACAAGATAGTTTGCTGTTGAAAATTGATGTCAACTTTGTTAAATTTGTGTGGGTTGATTCTGTTCCTAAGAATCATCCTCCTGCCAATCGCTTTGATGAATAGGCCTTACATTTGATTCTTGTCTCTAAAATAAAGTGTACTTAAACTTTGAGCAACAAAAGAGTGCTGCAGGCTATAAAAAGGTGTTGTGTGATAATCAATCTTTTATTAGATGATCTCTTTATCCCTAATGGTGGTTGTATCAATATATCTAGCCAAAGTTTGCTATAATTCTATGCATGTAATTTCCTTTACTTTCTGTAAGTTTGAGTGGTTCTATTTTTTCTATATAATTATACCATAAATATATAAGACGCCTTAAAAAATGGATGTGCCAAAATGGCCTTCAAATATTCGTAACCATTATATCAATGCAAATTATGTTGTTCTCTAAATGGAGGTTTATATTTAGAAATTAAAAGTATACTGTGTTAATTGATATTTTATTATTGACGTACTTTAAATAAGAGAGGTCACAAAAAAAAGGGAAAGTTAGACTAATGACTTCTTTCTCGTCTCGTCTCCATTATCTTTTCCTCGATTAAAAGAGATCGATGTGTTGTAAATATTACTAAATATTTTGTGAAAAGCAATATAACAATAACTTCCTTTTATTTGCTGATTATTAAGCAATATCACAACCCCACGTGCAATGCACGTGCCTCACAACTAGTACTAAATAAAAGAGTACATAAAGGCAAGAAAACAGTAGCACTACTTAAGGGTGCATTCGAATCAACTCCCACTTGCCCTTTCTTTTTCTTTATGTTCTTGAGGCTGAATTATACAATACCCTTACCACATGTACCTCCCCTCGCTCGGGCTGCTACCAATCTACTCAAACATCTGATTCCGACTTTCCGAGAGTTTTGTTGTGGTTTGTCGGGTCAGAACATCCGCTTGTCTAAATCATTTTCTTAAACAAGACTCCGCTTCAAAGGTAGCAAAGTTTAAGGTTTTTTTTCTTTTGGCCCTTAGAGTTTTCCATTTTCCTAAGTGCTTTCCTTCTTTTGTATGCAATGCCTACTCTTCTTAGTTGCGTTATGCCAATCCTTTTTCTTTCATTGGTAAAGGTAAAATCCAAGGGGATATATTACACTGCATTATGTTTTTCACAATTTCATTTGTCACTAATAATATTTTATTTCTACCAATATACTTAGTAACAAATGGTGGTGTAAAAATAGACGCTCCCTCATTCAATAGCGAAAAATAAGAAGTGCAATAGTTAACCTGCACACAAAACAAAACTAAAAGAAGACTCTTGCACAACTTCATAACAAGTCAGAGGCCCCAAAGCGAAGCACACACTGAAATCTTGCGAGATTGACCACAGGCATTTTAAAAGAGTCTACATAAGATTGATCAACAGGCCAAACCTTGGCCTCCAGAAGCGAAGACCAACAAGGACAAAGCAAATCTAAAGCCCTTTCGAACAAACAAAGGCGAAGAACAAACCCGGAAGTACCAATCGACAGCAGCAACAGAGCCAAGCTAAATCGTAGGCGACATGGCTTTTTACAAGAGTTTATAAGTTGCCAGCGCATCTATGGCCATTCCGTCCTTTGACAAGCTAAATTTAAGGAAGTCCATGTAATCGAACTCCTTATAAAACTGGGGATGTTCTTCATCCACTAGCTCCTTCTGAGGCCTGATAACTGTTCCTTCTACCGGAGCTGGAAATGCTGCCAATGAAAACCTTTCTTCATGTCCTTTCATCATCACCCTGTGTTTTGCCGAATGTAATCTTCCATTACTCCATGCCTGCAAATTATGCAAGTGTGTATGTAACTATAAAGATGGGTACTGCATTAATTAGCCAATCTTTCTGAGTTGTAAGAACTGGTTCCTTCATTTCTAGAATTAGTAGCTAAGATGAAATTATAAGAGTATTACTTTAACAAGAGAGTTTCATTAGCATTGGTTTCTTAGACCAGTACTACAGTGAAGTACATGAATTTTGTGAATCAGGTACCAATCTGATGCACTTAAAAGTCCTCAAGGTGTCTGAATTTTAAGCGCTTGAATATAAGATGTACTAAAATGAAATTGTTTAAACTTGAGTTGCTAGAATAATATGCTTTCAGTTACAATTCCGTGTTCACCGTAGGGAGTTGCAGGCATTGTTCTCCCAAACGATGTATTCCCATCTAATTTGGTTTTGATATCGTTGTAAATGATTTTAACTGTAAAAGCTAGTATATATTACCATAATATCACCACTAGGAGATACCAGAGAAACTCATTAAGCCGCATATTTGCCTGTTGTAACATACACATTTGAGTCATTTTAATTTACAATTTGTTTATCAAACAAGCACTGGGCCAGAAAGCCACAACTTGCTACAAAATTAGCTCCAAAGAAATGAATTAATCTCTGCACTCCATAACGTTTTCCTAGTGGCTCTTCGTGATTTCATTTATAAACAATAATACTTTCATAAAAGAGGCTCCCTTCGTAATTTTACCCCCCAAAAAGGTGTCAATTGTGATGTAATATATAAGAAATAAATGGTACGTGGAACAGGAAGTAGCACAATAATCATACCATCAGAGGATCCCCAACAATAAAGATGAAGGAGTTGGGGGATGGAGATAACTTGTGCCACTGGCCATCCTTGGTTTGAACTTCAAGCCCGAAAACTTGATCAGCACATAGAATTGCGGATAAGAGCTTGTCAGTGTGAGCATCAAGTCCGTTCAAGTAATCCCCATTTGGTGGGGCTTTGTATCTCTGAACCCGTAGTAAGGTTTTGCTTGGCATGATGGATTCTATCTTGTCACCCAAACCAAAACTATCAAGAATCGACTTCTCAATCAAGCTGTTCAACTCGTCGAGTTGCTCTATCATGGAGCTAATTGTTTGCCTGGAGAGCAAGAAGATGACATCCATTAGTCAATGTGGCGTTGCGGGGTGGGGGGATTGTTATATATACTAAAGATATTTAAAGGAACTCATGCTTTGTACTTACGCAGGAGTAAACAGGTACGACTAGGATCAGATTAGGGCAAGCTTTAAGATCATTAATTCGCTCCAATCAGTCTTATTGGCATGAGCAAAGTCAAATTGACGTTAATCATCAGATTTTGGGCAACGTATACGCTTCCACATTCTAGCCCCGGCTCCAAGGTTGTATATTTGTTAGCCATACACCATATCATCTGTCACCCTAAAAATGTAAGACTTTGTTTTTCTTCGATTACCAGGTCTGATTCAATCTCTGAAGTAGCAAATGAGCTGAGCTTGGGTATTGTTAAAATCTCAACACTTTATATGGGGACTGAATTCGGGTTTTTTTTACGTGGTGGGCTTCTCTTTTTCTTGAGTATACTTTTGGGTTAGGCATCTAAGGCTTTAATATAGTATCAGAACTAGGCCCTACCCACACTCCGTGGTGTCGCTACTGAGCTCATACTTCATGCTATGTTTGGTGGTCTGCTTTACTTGGATCGAAGCTTTGGATCACCTCATATATATCCCACACTTTGCATGAGGGCGGGCGTTGGAGCCTCACGTCGATTATACATGAGGATTTAATTTGGTTCTTATAAGAACTGAATTAGTTTATGAACGCATTACAAACACTTATCAATTTCTGAACGCAAGCATGCATAAAAACCCTTAGTTCCCGTTCAAAGGTACTCATTACAAAGTAATGCTTTCTAATGAGCCTTTGGATGTCCAGTTTGGACAATTTGAAAAAGTTACGTGTTTATAAAACAGTGTTTCAACTCATGTCTGTGTTCTATGTCATGGATATTTGGTACACGTTCTCACGTGTTTCTCCGGGTACATACAGATCTGGTGTTCGAACATCCGTCAAACCTTACAAGGTAAGGTTAGATGAATGTTAGAACACCTAATCGATGTCGTGTACTTGGAGAAATGCGGGGATGTGATGCCGAATTTTTTGTAGACATAGGACTAAGCATGAGTTCTTCACTGTTTTATAAACATGTGCTTTTCTGAATGGGATATGACCACTACCTATTAGAGAATGGAGGGACATAGTAGACATGTTGTCACATTCATGCATTTATATTTACATCGACCCTGCCTAATGATTGGTCATAATTGAAGGTGGTATACAGTACGATAATTCAGTCGTCATGTCGGTCGATCGAAGTTGGATGAAAAGGAAGAATGCTGATGATTTTGAGGATCGCGTTGACGAATTTCTCGACTTCGCTTATGCGCATCCTGCACATGTTGACTTTGATAAGATAAGGTGTCCGTGGGTAGATGTGAGTTGTTGCATTGGAGAAAAAGAATTGAAGTAAAATGGCATCTTCGTCGGTACGGTTTTATGGGTGGATACACAAGGTGGACGCAGCACGGGGAAACGATAGTATTGTCGTCCAACCTGGCTAGTCAAACTGAAGTTAGGGAGGAGGCACGATATGATTACCGAGATATGATTATGGATGCTGGGCATGCTAATGTTGACTGGGGTAACGATGGTGGTGACGACAGTCCCAACCGCCGAACGAGGGGGCTCATCAGTTTTATGAGTTGTTGAGAGCTGCGGAAGAGCCATTGTGGGATGGAGCTCCGAAACACACACGGCTGTCTGCGGTTAGTAGGTTATTACAGTTGAAATCAGACCACGGGCTGAGTGAGAAAGGTTTTAACGAGTTTGTTACCTTAATCAAAGAAATTATGCCCGAAAGTGAAAAGCTACCGCCGTCGTACTATGACGCGAAGAAGATGATGAGGAAACTTGGGTTGAGCTATGAGCGGATAGATGCGTGCAATAACGATTGTGTATTATTCTGGAAAGAGAATAAGGATTTGTCACAGTGTCCAGTATGTGATCATTCGAGGTACAAACCGGACAAAGGGAAGAAGAAAAACATTGCATGGAAGATATTGCGATATTTCCCGGTCACACCACGGCTTCAGAGAATGTACTACTCCTCCAATATGGCTGAACATATGAGGGCTCACCGTGAGACTCGTAGCAACGATGCCGATGTGCTGACACACCCAGCTGATGGAGAGGCGTGGAAGGAGTTTGACCGCAGGCATCCAGTCTTTGCTCAGGAAGTTCAGAATGTTAGACTTGGTCTGGCAACCGATGGGTTCAACCCTTTCGGTCAGTCTACCACGCCTTACTCCTGTTGGCCTGTTATTATTGTCCCGTACAACCTTCCACCAGGCATGTGCATGAAGAAGCCGTACATGTTCTTGTCGTTGCTTATTCCGGGGCCGAAGAGTCTCGACAAGGACATAGATGTGTATTTAAGGCCGTTGATTGATGAGTTAAAACAGTTATGGAATCATGGAGTCGAAACATATGATGCATCCCTTAAACAGAATTTTCAGATGAGGGCTGCTTTGATGTGGACTATACATGATTTTCCCGCATTGGGAATGACGTGTGGCTGGAGCACACATGGGAAGCTAGCATGCCCTGCTTGTATGGGCGTGAACCCCGGTCATACGTTAAAGCACGGCGGAAAGCCCTCGTGGTTCGGATGTCACCGTAAGCTTTTGCCACCGGGCCATCAGTTTCGTAGGCAGAAGGATAAATTTGACGGGACAATCGAGCGTGAGGTTGTCACACTGGACTACCCATCTGGTGAAGAAGTGCTCTCACACCTGGAGGCACTTGATACTGACATACCACACGGCAAGGGTGTGCCAGATCAGAAGATTCCAGGTTACGGGAAAGAGCACAACTGGAGAAAATTTTGTATCTTCTGGGAGTTAGCCTACTGGAGGACGCTCGTTATCCAAACAACATGTGATGCATATTGAGAAGAACGTTTTTGATAATGTGTTCAACACAGTGATGAATGTCAAGGGCAAATCGAAAGATCACCTTAAAGCGAGAAGGGATCTACAACAGTTGGGTGTACGCCGTGAATTGCATCCTCGGACAGTCAGTGGGAGGACGATACTTCCGAAAGCACCTTACTGTCTAGACAAGAAACAAGTGGAGAAGGTCTGTCAGTGGGTTAAGAATTTGAAGCTTCCGGATGGGTTTGCGTCCAACATATCTCGTTGTTGCAATGTATCGGAATGCAAGTTCCAAGGGATGAAGAGTCACGACTGCCACGTATTCATGGAGAGATTCATTCCTATTGCCTTCCGGGGACTGTTGCCACGGGTTGTTTGCGAGACTTTGACTGAATTATCTCATTTCTTTCGAGATATATGTTCTTCTACGATCCGGGTGAGTAACATGGAAGTGCTTGAGAAGAACATTGTGGTGACGATTTGCAAGCTGGAGAAAATCTTCCCACCTTCGTTCTTTGATTCAATGGAGCATCTGCCTGTTCACTTGGCATATGAAGCTAAGATGGGTGGACCCGTGCAATATCGGTGGATGTATCCCTTCGAGAGGTAATCTTTAAATTGTTACAGTTGTTCGTTTACACTTAATGCGACACCTGTTATCATTGATATTCCACCTAACTCGATTCGCTAAACTTCTAGGTTCATGTTCCATTTAAAGAAAAAAGTCCGCAATAAGGCTCGGGTTGAGGGCTCAATTGCGGAGGCTTACGTAATGGAAGAACTTGTAAACTTTTGTAGTCAATATTTCGGGCCTGATGTTGATACAAGGTTAAATCAACTAGGCCGAAATGAGCCCGGATCAAGCACAAATTTGGAAGGGCAATTGTCAATATTCAAGCAGTCAGGTAGTCCGTTCGGCCGAACGTATACTCGATGGCTAACGGATGAAGAGTACAGTGCTGCAACAATATATGCCCTTCTAAATTGCGATGAAGTTTCGGCATTTGTTGAGTAACATTGTTGTACATAATTGAAAGTGTGTGTTAAGATTCAACTATATTGGTTTGCAGTGAGTTCGATGCGGAATCTTTAATCACTGATCCCGCTGGACTTGAATCTCATCGGAAATCACAATTTGTACAGTGGTTCAAAAGGCGTGTAAGATTGTTTAACGAAATTATATTATGTGTTATATACAGTTCTGTGGCCAATTAGTATACTGATTTATCCTTAATTTTTACCGTCATCTACAATAGGTTCAGTCAATGGATAGACCAGTGGCCTCCTGCTTGAAATTACTAGCTGAAGGCCCTAACAAACAAACATCCTGTCATGGAGGCTATATCATCAACGGGTTTAGGTTTAACGTAAAAGATGATGACCGAACAAAACAAACCCAAAACAGTGGAGTCTTGGTCAACGGCGACTGTTATGCCGAGAATTGCATGGACTTTTACGGAGAGCTAGATGAGATTGTTGAGCTAACATATCTGGGTTCCCAAAACCGCCTGGTAATGTTCAAGTGTACGTGGTTCGATGTCACATGCAGTAGAGGAATCCGTGTTAGCTCTCAAGGGATTGTAGATGTCAATGTCAAGTCAAGACTTGCATCAGACGAGCCCTTTGTGTTTGCCAATCCCAAATCTCATTGGTATACAATTATCAAGTCCAAGAAATTGCCCGTGACATATGACAGTGAGCTAGACTCCTTTCAAGCCGACCAACCACCTGTCTTGTTCCCTGTTGAGGTCAACAACGAGGAGGACGATCTTCCTCTTCCAACAACACTTCATGTAGGAGAAGAAGTCGTAGATGATGACGCGGAAGACGTGGAAAGTGTTGGAGATGATGTGACTGAGTCTACTGATGAAGAGGATGAATTAGAAGATGAAGAGGACGACGAGTCCCACGAAGAAGAGGACGACGAGGAAAGTGATGAAGATGATGATGATTCTCAAACTGAAAATGATTGACTTGTAATGTTGTAACATCACGGGAAAAATGTAGTAACATTTTAGAACTTGGTTCATATTGATGTGTTTTTGCACATCCGTTCATATATATATATATATATATATATATATGCCGATGATGATTTCTGCCAAATTATTGTTTTTAACGTGTTAATGTCTTTGTAATTTATCTATATGAAGTCAGATATGGATAGGATACGGGCTATTCGTGGCCGGGCTGGACGCCGAGCTGCTTCCTCCCCGGTGGGTCCCACCTCGTCATTGCCTACTGATGACGAGGCACAGAGTGCTCACGACAGCAGATGGGGCCCCATCTCCAGCCCCAGCCGTCGCCCCAGCCCGACGCAGATTCATCCCACACGCGCGTGCATTCTCCATCTTCCGTGGGTTCTACCTCAGGTATAGTTGATAACGGTGTTTAGTACATTTTCGCTAGCCTTATATTTAAATATATTTGAACTGTATTAATGTCTGTGTTTTGTAGGATCTCGACGAGGCCGTGGTCCGACACGCGGGGTACGCATCGACCCCCAGCGTAAACAGAGAGTTACGCTCACGCAGGAGGGCCTGTAAGTAAAAAATATCACATCATGCCTTATATTTAAAATTTTGGGGTGTTAATTTATATTTGAACTGTATTAATTTATTTATTTACTTCTTTGGCAGGATCCTGGAGAATCAGGCGAGGACGAAGATCGGCGTTCTTGTGAAGGGCCGATTCTTCGAGCCACGCCTGTACTGGAAGGACTGGGATGCCGCTGCGAGGGAGTCCCTATGGGAGGAGTGGCTGGTACGGTGAAGTATTTTTTTCAGCGTTAGTAAATGTTTAATTAGAGTTTGTTTTATGTTGTTAATTTGTGTTATTGAATGCCTTACAGGAGGGGTTCACGTTTGACACGCCTCAGCAGCAGGTACTGGGGCAGCAGGCCTTCTTTGCCTACATCGGCAAGAATTACCGCCGATGGCTCCACGATGCACGGGACCGGGCGAAGAAGATGCTGCCCGAGGGTGCCCCGATGACGGAGATGACGAGATATCCCCCACATTGGATATCACCGTGTATGGGGGGAGATGATAGATCGGTGGGCTGCGGATCCAGGTTGGGACGCCAAGAGTAAGAGCGGGGCTGAGAACAGACAGAACAAAGATCCGACGCACACGGGGGGGTCGGTGCCACACGACATCGTCCGACACATGAATGCGGTCGAGCACCCGGATCTGGAGGAGGATGAGGTCGTAGCTCTGACGTATAATCAGACGCACGTGCGGAAGAAGGACAAGGACGAGGCGCACCGGGCGGGCGACTATATTTCAGATATTGCCCGGCGGATCGATGTGAGTCAATTTATTTAAGTTGTTAATGTTTTTTCTTTCTATCCTCAATGTCTGTTTCGTTAATTAATGCCCTAACATATCGTTAAACCACTATTTTTGCAGGCCTCGTATGAACAGCTAAGG